>JADDOH010017425.1:0-30558 GCA_016648135.1 Agrypnia vestita
CCATGAAAAGGGTGAATAATTAAACTGACTACATTCAAGTATAGAACAAAACATTTACGTGGATAAGGTGGAAAAAATATTAATTAGGTACTGACAAATGGAAACAAATTCACAATTATAGACTAAATGTTGTTGCAACGGGAATATAATTTCTGCTTCAAAAACAGAAAAATAATTAAAAATAATAAAGGAATATAATTTATTAAGGATAAATTATAGAAGTCTCATAGAGACGAAGCTATTTATATGTGAGAAAAGTGGATGGAAGCCTCTTATACGATGGCTCAGGACTTGTATGGGTTGGCTTAAAAGATCACTATGCACAATGCAACGTTCACCAATCTCATCGTAAGAACCACCACACATTATCAAATTTTTGAATGTTCTATACATAATTCGAATCAAGAAGATCTCATATATTGCGCAAGTCTCTTATATACTTATATACTTTCACATAAAATATATACTTTCATACAAATTTCATATCTTCTCATTTCATCCTTTATATACTTATATACTATCATATAAAAAAATATTACTAAAATATAATATGCTGCAGCATGATAGGAGTTAAAAATTTAAAATATTGATTTTCAGGCGTATTCTAGTAAATATCTAATAATTCGGAAGAATATCATATATACGTTTATAAAAAAACTCCACTCCACAAATAAAATATAAAGGTTTCATTATCAGTTGCGAAATCTATGTATACTAACCCATTAATGAGAAAATATAACAACAGATGTCTCTAGCAGAGAACAATGCAGTATATGAAATGTTTTTGATTTGAAACATTTATAAAACTTTCAAAAATTGTATAATATGTAGATGCTCTTACGATGGAATTGGTGAACGTTGTATTTTGTAGAGTGATCACTTAAGCCAGCTCATATAGGCTGTAAGCCCTGAGCCATCTATTAGAGACTTCCATCCACTTTTCTCATATATAAATAGCTGCGTCTCTATGAGACTTCTATAATTTATCCTTAATTAATCAGTCATCCCTCTGGGGACCAAATCCAGTAACGTTGCATTTTGTAGAGTGATCACTTAAGCCAGCTCATACAGGTTATAAGCCTTGAGTATCGTATAGGAGACTTCCATCCACTTTTCTCACATAGGAATAGCTTCGTCTCTGTGAGACTCTTATAATTTATTCTTAATTAATCAGTCATCATTCTGGGGACCAAATCCAGTAACTGTGTTCTTAAAACATACTTTCATATGAAAAAAGATGTTAAAATGGAATATAATTTATTAAATTATTTTCCTCCCCTCTCAATATACTCTAAATATATTTTAATAAAGTCAGTTAATACTTCATCTGTCAGTGAGAGATTCTGATACTCATACAATAATATTATTATTAAACTCAAATAAAGAATACAAAATTAATGTTTCCATTCATTTCAATGATCATCTCTGAATGTATTTACTTTATCATAAAACTTGCATACAAAACAATGTTGGAAAGGGGAAATTTATTCATTCTCTGAATGGTTACAAACGTAGTTAAATAGACATGAAAAATAACTATCAAAATTCTGAAGTTAGTGCTAGATTCTTTTATTACCTTAAACCATCTAAAATTGGTATTATTTGTTTTAGCTGTCTGAAATTTCTTGCGCAAGTTAAAAATGTTCATTTTCAACTCCTTTTTTACACAAAGCAAAGAAAATTTGTCGGTAAAGGGATAAAATAAAATGGAGGATTTAAAGTAATGTCCATTGCTCCCTCGGAAATTCTTTTCACAAAGGGTGGTCTAACGTGGTGAAAAGGGAGGAAAATTTATTTTAATTTAATATAATCACATTTCTGATGGGCGACTGGAGGGTAGCGGATTAATCATCCCCTATTTTACTCCACTGTATGTATACTATATTGGTTCTTATCCAATTAGAGGGGCGAACGCTTTCACAGTCAATGACCCTTCTGTCAAAGTAAATTATTCACACGAACTATCTTTATACAATTTTTCCTCGTTTGTTTAACTTTTACGAATTAAGAGTATAAAATTATTATATTGGGGGAGTTTTGATGCTGGCTGCAGATAGATTGAAGAAAGAATCACTGAAATAATTTGGACATGTGGAACATATGAGTGAGAAGGGTGTGCTTAAGAAAATATATGAGGCCAGTGTTAAAGGCTCCTTAAAAAAATTGAATAACTCTTTTAATTAAATTAAACTAAAACAAATTTGATTATATGCTACATGTTACGTAAACTTACTTTTTTCTGTCATTCCGGAAGAAATGTTAAATGCAGTATTGACCATACCTGAAAAGAAACAAAATATATTAAAATTTGAAATGAATTGTGATATTGACATTTGTGATGTGTTGACAAAATATTATTAGAAAAAAATATTTTTGACACGACATATCAAAGCTGCTGACACAGTTCTTCTAACTCCATCCCCCTTCCCCTAGCTACCTACCCTACGATCAAAGCCTCGAATCTCCAAAAAACAGAACTATAAACATTTTTATTTGTGTTGTGTCCTGAGTAACATTGAAAAGACTTTGTATATAAATATTACGACCATTATTTTTTATTGAAGGAATTGAATTTTTTATATTATTACTAAATGGTATTTATATCTTGTTAAGTATTTATGTTGTTTTTGTAGTACATACAGATTGCTAAATTTGAATCAAAATTTTCTATATTTTTTTATTACGACGTAGATATATTATTCTATGTGTTTAAAGATAATTTAATTAATTAATTAATTAACGTAACATATACACAATTATAAAAGTTTTTTTTAATTAAAACATTATCCTAAACATGGCGTTACATTTTTATCACCATAATTGGTACTGTCAATTTAACATCTGTGCACAAGAGGAAATACATATTTTTACAAATCGTGTCAAAAATATAACTCAAACGCGTGTACATATACATAGTATAAATTTCAGTTATTTTAAATAATTAAAAAAATATATCATTAGTAACCTGAAGGTGAGATATAAGTATAACGATAAAAGCTGGCACCAACATTCGAAGACGCGAGTGGGGTATATATTAATAGGCGCTCGGCGCGCTGCCATGTTGGAAACTCAACAAGAAAATTCTGTATGTGTCGCTAGTGCGCATTTATAGCTACCCACACAAAAGAGAAATACAACAAGAATATTTGTTTTTATAAATAACTTACATAGGGTGCCAGATTTGTCATGAAACCTGTAGATACATTTCAGGCGTGTGCAATTATTACATATATTTAATAAAAAATATCTAAATAAGGAAGGTAAATTTTCTCGGTTATCCTGCGTCAGTTAGTCCTCTGAAAGACCGTTGTACTCCCGACATTTTAAACAGATCACACTGTTCATCTTCAGGGGGGGGGGGGTGACTTGTCAGTGAAGTATCGCTCTTACACGTTCGTGAAAACACGTTGTTTAAGGTCGACAGTTCAGAGCCAAGTAAATTCAGTTCGAAAAACTTTTGTCGTCCTTTGTTTGCACTCCTTAAAATTCTATCTGTTTTTGGGGGGTTTGGCAATTTGTTTGGCGCTAATGAGTTTTTAATGTTTGTATTAATGGTGGGTGTTTTCTGGAGAGTTGATGTGTTTTCTAATATATTAAGCCAGGTGTTCGATAATCTGATACTGTCATCTCTGTTATTTAGACTTAGGGTCTTTTGTGTATTTCAATTGCTTTAATAAATTGGTACGAATGACCCATATATATCATATATATTCTATATATATAATATATATATAGACATATTATATAGATATTATATATATATCTATATATATATATATTATTAAACATATTTTTCATTTATTTAAGGAAACGAGTGCCGTAATATTTGATACCAAATAAATAAATGAAATAAAGATAAACACACAAATATCAAATAATAAAACTGAAAAATTAAATGCTGGAACCTGGATTCGAACCACGGACCTCTGTGTTTCGCGCACAGCGTGTTACCAATTTCACTATCCCAGCGACAATATTTTAATATTTGTTAGTTATATGGTTCTCTTTGAATTATTAATTCACTTATTTCTATTATTCTATTATAACATTCATAACATTTCATTTATTTATTTCGTGTTAAATATATATATCTGACAAAATATTATGATGTATTGAAATATAAAGATTTCGATAAAAAAGATAGTTTTTTATTTCAATATTTTTCAAGAATTACATTTACGTAGGCTTCAATGTACCCATTGCACGCTTCTGATATCTACCTACTCGCCAACTCATATATGTATGTAAACTTTAAGTAAAAATCTGTCATTGTAAATGAACTCTCACCTTTTATGTAAATAATAGCAAATTTCGCAATTACTCTAGTTTAAGAGAAAATATTCATTAATACCGAGTTCCCGCCAGTGTTACATTTCAATACACAGCGCGAGGCTTGTTGATTAAATAAAAACAAGAGTTCAGCCCCGCCGCACGGCCGCCTCCAGCAACACAGAATCGCACCGCAGCAAAACACCCCCCATAGAGTCTATCCCAGAGCGAGCAGTCAATTCGGTTAACCCTTCCGTACCCATGTACAGGTGGAACGAACCCATCTTACACGTATTTTTACTCCCTTTATATTAACTCGTGGCGTCTGCGTACTTGCCGTCAACAAAAACATTGGATCGATTTTTGACCCTTTTCCCGTGATCCAATCGAGCTGAAACTTGGCAAGTAGACTCGTGGCGACGATCAAGAAGGTCTATCAAATTTTCGTTAAAAAAATTAATAATTATTGTATAATTTCGGATTTTTAGAAATTTTATTGGTTTTTTCAAATTGGAATCATTAGAAAACTTTGATTGATAACGTCGCGGAATATTTTCTAAATTTGAATTACTCCGTCGGTATGCATAATAGGTACTTCACTATGACTGTCGAAAATTGACTGACAAATGTTTTTAGAATTTAATCTTCAAAGCATGAAGTGTCTTATCAAAGCTCAAAACATCTGACATTTTAGAAATATATTAAATTACTGTAAGTTTAGTGTTATGTTATATGTTTTAATTCGTCTTTAATTGTTGTTATATTTTACAAAGAAAGGGAGTATAATAAAAACTTGGTTTTTATGGGTTACTTTTTTATTATTTTATTGAGTCATATTCCTTAAGGTGCAATCAAGAGCCAAATGGCGGTTTTCCAATTAAAACTTTACAAATAGCAATGTTTAAAGGTAACAAAATCATTTTTTTATTTTATTTATTTATATATATTATATAATCGGGTTAATAACGTATCGTATTTTGGAATACCATACTGAAAATATTAACGCTTACCAATCTTTTAAAGAGAATTTAATTCACGTGTTTAAAAGTGGAGGAATTGACATATATATTGTTAATGTAATCATTGGCATCATTTTATTAGAATTATGAAAAAGGAAATAATGTAAGAAAAATAAATTATATCTAGAAACATCAAATTAAGTTATAAAAATTAAAAAAAAGTATTGTTATAACATTTAAAGGTTGTTCGTTTTTTAAGAGGTTTTTCAAAACGTTGTTTTTTTATTTTTTTAAATTTTTCAATTTAGTTTAGAAATTTCTATAATTTCTATAATATCTTCATTTTATTGGGAAGGGCATTAAAAAATGATACTCCTTGATAGGTGAAATGATATTGGGTGTACTAGTATTAATTGAATGTAATGAAATGTTTTCAGATGATCTCCATCTATTACTAAAACATCCCAATGTTTCATTATTAAAGTATATTTTGTGAATTATAACTATCGCAAAAGTTTGATAAAATTGATTAATATTTAGGACATTGAAAATTTTGAAAATTTGTCTTGTTGGGAATATTGAAGGAATATTGTATATTGAATTACTCTCTAAACAACTTCCACTGGTAGTATATTAGACTTAAAGATCCCCCTCAGCCAATATATCCTGTATCATATTGTAAAATGCCTGGGCAAACCCAAAGTACCTATACCACCTTCAACATGTTTATTGATAAGATATTTCGTAGCACTAAGAATAGGTATATGAGTTATGTGAATTGTTATATTAAAATTATACGATTTTTATTTGTAAAATGTTCACTTTTACTAAGTATGCGACAGAGTATAAAATGAGACAGAGTTAAGCTAATCCTCTTTTTTAGGCGGGAGGAACACTGTGAAAATATATCCCTCTCGCATATTTATAACACACTTGAAAATATATAATGCATTTATATAACACATTTATAAGTATTTATTGTTGTATAATTAAAATCCAGTAGTACATTACTTATTTATTAGTATTTTTACTAAACACGTTGTTTTTAAAAATGTTAAAATCTCGTTCCAAACCGTTCTTATTCAAGTAAAAACGTCATTTTAAAACAAATAAGTGTGGAAACATTTATTTAGATACTTTTAAGTGTACCTTATTTGACTTTTGTATATTAGTATTATTTATTGAATTGGCGTTAACTTTGTGGAATGACATATTATTATTATATATAAATGTAGCACTTTTCTAAGGCTATGAGTTTATGACTATACAAGGTGTAGTCATCAACTCACAAGTGGTCTTAGACAAGTGCTATATTTATATATGATTTGTATATTTGTTTTAAAATTTACAAACTCGTAGTAATTTTTTTAAGCAAATCAAACGTATTGGAACCATGTTAGAACCACAGCGCGGACCAATAAATTTCCGTCGGTTAATGTCTGTGTATGTTGATGGTCTGTGCTGCGTGCGGATATTTTCCATCACAGTTCGCGGAGGGTTAATGCATTTTTCAACATTCCCGCGGATCGACGCGCCCGCCCCTCTCCGAGGCTGCCGGACCCGGACGGATCAGCATCGGGGAAAGCGCCGCGGCGGCCGTTTGATTCAATTAATCTTAATAAAAATGAACGGTTTCCATCGCCGGCGGGCGGGGTATTGTGTTTCGGCGGGCGATGGGGCGCTCGGGGCAGTGCGTGGCCGTTCGACAAATTAATTTCGGATTCATTGACCGAAATTGTAACACCGCTTCGTTTCTCTTCATGAGATGAAATTGAAAACGGACATATTATTTTGCTGAAGATAAAAGCGTGTCTGCGATTTAGGAGCAATTCAATATAAATAAGAAAAATTAAACCTAGTTTAACTAGCCCTTTAACTTCCTCGTCCCCGGGTATCGCCTACTCGTCTCATTATCATGGAGTTAGTTTTGTCATTGTAAGATTGTATGATATAAAATTTTAGATTGAATGGATGATTTCTCATTGTAAGATTGGATACCAGAAATATGTTTAGATTGTTCAACAAAATTTTATGACTGGTTTGAAAAAATTGCCAGCTAGCAATAAACCCACCCAAAATGTGAATAAAAATAGATAAATAAGATTTGTTAACAGAGTTTTTTTTAAGCAATATGCTTTTTATATGCATACGACATTCTTCCGAATTATTAATATTTACACTAGAATAAGCCTGAAAATTATTTCAATTTTTTGTTCAGTTTTTATATATTCGGAATATTCTGATAAATTAGATATTTATAAATACCTACATGAATTTAATATGTTGATGGCGTTTTTCAACAAAAATAAACCTACTGACATGCCGTTTTCGCAGATAAGTGAGAGTTTTTTTTTTTTTAAATATGATGTAAGTGATAAAAAAAATGTAAAAATAATAATATTTACCTATTTGAAATTGACTTTTCAATATTATTGTTGTTATTGCTACTAATAATGTATAACGAAAATATAATAAAAAATATATATAATAAAAAATCCATTACTTTTAATGGATTGGTAATAGAAAATAAATACGACGATATTTAAAATTCTACAATAGTGTTCTGATATTGGCGGTGATTCAGTGAGCTGTGAAAAGTAGTGCAGCTATAGAATGCGCGAAAATAAACAAAGTGAAACTGACGGAGTGTAATCCACGATGTTTTTAGCAAACAAGAGAGCTCCGGATCTCCTCTATCAGCTTCAGGATCCCAATGGACCGAGCGGAGGAAATGAGCGAAGAGGAGAGAACTCTCTCAGCGCCGCTGATAGCCGGGGAGGCGGGGGCCGCGAGGGCAGAAAAAGGTGAACCGAAATAAAACAAAAGTGCAAGTAAACAAAACAAAAGCGCACCGCATCGTTCGCCGAAGACGGAAGTAGTATCGAATGGGGAGGAAAAAACAAAGCCGCATTGTGAGTCCATTTGGCGTGAAACCCATTTCACCCCCAAGATTAAGTCCGGTGTGGAAAGAAGAACGTCAAGAAACGAACTCGAGATAGAGGGTATGCAGTAATGGAAGTTTGCCATTAACAAATTTTTTCTCATTCAATTTCCACAGATGAATTTCCACAAATATTATAAAATAGCTGTAAGCCGTCAAAAATTACGGTTCTTCTACATGCCGGTTCCTAAAGAATAATTATTTAATTATGCTAGCCGACACCCATGAAATAATAATAAAGACTTTTATCAATATACTAGCTGTGCCCGCGCGGCTTCGCATGCGTAGATTTTTATTACACTGCTAGAACATTCTCCTTCCAGAACTTTCAAGAAATTTATCGAATGTACAGGAACCCTCTAGACACACCGACACATTCCATTCAGTTTAGAACCTTATAGAATTTTCGGTAATTTTCTAGAGCAGGTTTTTCCGAAACCTTCTAGACTCACCGACACAGTCGGCGCGCCTATATTGAAACAATCTAAAGCATTTGCGGCCTTCCCATAACAAAACAATGTGCTAGAAAGCACATTTTCGTCACCCACTCCCACCCACGCACAGCCATCCCCACCAAACTCGCATATTTTCGATGTGACACCAAGGGTATCCACCACCATAACCATCGGTGGGTGGTTGTGGCTAGTTGTGGAGAAAACTTGGCGGGTAGGGAAACACGGGTTTCTTTTTATATATGTATATATATTGATTTGAACTTTTTTTTTTAAATATTTCTCCCGCCGGCAGTTAACGGTACTATTTTAAACCCCGGCGATTGTGCTGGGTGGAACATGAAATGATTCATGTCTATGCTAATTCTTATATGTATTGTATTTTTGACGGGTAATGCAGACTCGGTGGTATCGTTGCCGCCTTCGGGATTACTAGCCCGGGGTTAAAGCCCCATCTCCGGCCGTTTAATTTAGTTTTTATAGCCGTGAATTTGAACGAAATTACGGACGTTACACAAAGTTACAGGGACAATCAGACGGACGACGAAATTATTTTGTTTGATTGATGATTAAAAAAATAATAATAGGTTCTCCGCCTTATTCTTAAATTAACAAGATTTGTTATAATTGTGATTGCTACTTCAACATTGAAAAATTGACGGGACTCGACATCTGCAAATGTCTACATTTCTGACATTTTGTGACGACAATATTGACATTTATTTAATATTTGATCTCTTTGGGTAAATAAATAAGTTGAAAGGTGTGTGAAATAAACTGAATAAACACTAGATTGCAATGACCAGTGATGGTAGAAATCTGTTTGATGTCAAATAACCAGATTATTTTTTAAAACACCCAGTTATTGTGAAGGTTCGACATCCATGTATGTCTGATCAAATATTCATGTACCTATTTTGACGTTAAAATATTTACGTATCATAACTATACAACTGGGTGATGAAAAGTGGTATTGCAACAGAGTCTGTGTGGACAAAAAAAGCAATATTAAATTTTTGTTTCCCGGCGTTAGTTTGATTGGCGCGTTTATATTAATTAAATGATTCGGCGATAAATTGGTGGAAATCCATTTTCAATGAATATAAATTAAACAAAAACTTTTTTTTTCAACACTACATGTTAAGATAATCTGTTTCCTCCTTCAGGTGAGTTACATAAGACTGAGGTGTACGGGAGTGGATGTCTGATATATGGATTGTGGGTTCATATTATAGAGATAACAACACATTCAACGATAAAAATATAGGTATCCTACTTAAACTGACCGCCTGAAACAAAATAATTTAGAAACACTCGAATTCATAAAAACCTAAACACAACAAAAAACATCATCAATAACAATCAAATACAACCCTTCACATCACCCTTCTCAAAAAGTTCCCTCTCTCCCACCACTTAGATACCCCCTCCTTTTCTACTGAACCCACACATCAGACATCCACTCCCGCACACCTCAGTCTCAATTCACCTGAGGAAGGAAACGGAGGTTTCCGAAACATTTAGTGTTGTAAAAACACTAAATGTTTCCGTAAAAATAAAATTTGTAAATCAGTTCAATATTTAATCATGACGCTCATGTTTCTATATTATATTGTACGTGGCTTACTTCCAACTAGTTACAAGAAGGAAAAAACACTTCCACCCTTAATTCGGACCCTGGCCTAGCGAGGCGAACAAGGAATCATGATCTTACTGACTTACCATCACGCCGTTTCCTCGTGGGGGTGGGCAAAGAGAATATAATGCTACATTCTTCGGTCCTGACTCACGTCTCTTGCCTCTTAACGTTGGACTCTTAAAAAGACCACCTTCCAGTATCCGGTCAACCTGGTTACAAGTATATCGTACGTCTATATTCTTCTTACCATTAATTTTTTTTTTCATTCGCTCAACATGCCCAAACTACTGCCCTCTGTGTTATATTTAGGTTTACGTTAATTCATTATTTTTTCTCTCTTTACCCCATCGAAAATAAATTTTCTGCATACACATACGCTATTTTTACTGCATTCAATTTACTTACGTTCCTCTTCTGTCAACTCCGGTCTTCACTTCCATACATCGGTTTTGGAAATTTCACAATTTCAGTCTTGCCTAGGTTGACGTATCTTTTTAAAAATTATTGCATTTAAAAAATCGCTCATCTTATTCTCTGAGGTCACCCATCTTCCTTTCGATACTTTTTCAACCATTATCAGACGTACAATAAATGTGTCAAATAAATAAATATGAATATTATATTTAATATCTCAGGCAAAACACTGTTAAAATTTGTCAATCTTTTATCTTTTTTTTAACAATATTTTTACATGTAGGTATGTTCTAAGAACACAGTTACTGGATTTGGTTCACAGAGGGATGATTAATTAATTAAGTATATTGTTTGCTATTCTATTTTTATAGATTTTTTAATGTAAATAAATTGAAGAATACCTACCTACTTAAATTTCCTGTAAAAAATTTTGAATTATTTCTAGTTAAAAATTACTATCCTCTAAATTACGCATAATTTAAGAGCATAAGTGATTATTTAGGCAATCTATTTTAGTTTATAGATAAAAACAGCACATGAATATTCTAGCTCATTAACAGGAAGACAAATAACTCAACTAACTATATAATGTCTCCAACTTATGGTAAAGTTAGTAAAGATATAGGGGTAATAGGATTAAAAGTTTGTATGATTATAAATTAAAGCTCTTCGTTGTCGATATACAAAAATGTTCCCAGAAATCTTTACACGCATTTGAGATTTCGAGAAGAACGTCAAAGCCGAAGAAAATGTTGCTTTATATCCAAGATTTATTTAAAGCTTACATTAATTTACATTGTCTTCATCGGGGTTGAAAGGGGTGAGGGGGTGAGTTGAAAAGGGAAGAAAAACCCGATAGACTTTGGCGATAAAGTTGAACCATTTTAATCACACTTAGATCTGACTCGAGGAGAGAAGTGAAATTAAGAAATTAGGCTAATGACTTTCGTAGGAACAGGAAATAACAGTTAAAGTTTCATTTGCAAACTTTCCGACGGTCCAACGCTCGCCGTACAAAAATGCCATTTTCGGGTCGCCAACATTTTCAGATGGCTGTAATAATTAAGAACATTTTTGCGACAACAAAAGAAATCCGAAAACAAAAAATTAGCATACAAAATTTCCTTAACAGTGGGACTACGGAGACCCTAGTGACATCAATATATATATATATACAGAACTATTCGTGTATTACTGTGATAAATGAATAAACATAATAAAAAATTATAATACTGGCCATATTAATTGGTACTTATATCACAATATAGACATCATGTATGGGATTTCGTAGCTAATTTTGAAATGAAAAAAAAACATAAATTACTCTGTGAGTAAAATAAAAAATATTTTTTGTAGACATTGTATAATGAATATTATTATATTTGATTCGAAAATTTATTTTAACCAATGTACTGCTCTTTTTTTCACAATGTTTTAGTCGAGATTTCTACCAAATTGATCTACATTTAAAGTGTAGATATTATCAGATTTTATTACAAAGATAAAATAGTTCTCTAAATTTAAGTATTACGATATCATTCATCGGATCTATTTTCACGGGAAAAATATCTTTTTTTATTTCATATATAAGGTCGAATTTTATTTTTTATCTTATATTATATTTATTATTTAAAATTCGTCGAATCTTATTTTTCATCTTTATATAACTTATATTTATTTTTTTAAATATCATCAATACTTATATAATATTGCTTGCCAGAAATCAACCATAGAAAAATAATTAAAATGCAAAAAAATCCTAATTAACTTTCCTTTTTATTGTAGCGAAATTCTATTCAAGTGTCAAACGAAGATGGTTTTTTTAAAACCAACATCAATATGTAGTGAGCAAATATTAGATGTAGTCAAAACGTTATTTTCTCGGTTTCAAATGTTAAAATTATTAGTAACCAATTTCGCCCGCCGAATTGTGAAAAATCAGTTACCAATCACTGACATAATCAGATACAAATCTGAAATAACGGTCAGTGTGTCACCGGTTAACAAACCATCACTATTAAATATATTACAGAAATAATGAAATTAGTATTTCTGATTGCCCAAATGTATTATCTTGGGTAGTAAGAGTAACATAATGAAACCGAATAAGAAATAGCGAAATAAGAAAGATGGCATGGAGCCCCTACTGTTACATGTAGAAAGATCTCAATGAATGCAGCTCGGACACGTCTTATTAATGCCAGAAAAAAAAGTACAAAACATCTGGGATAAACAGCAAGAAAGACAAGAACGATGGAACCGACTTTATCTTGACCTTCCTAGGAGACGGAAATGAATGAGCACAAACATAACTAAATACATTCGCTGTGATATTTCAAACAATATAAATAAATTTTTAACCAATCTGAAATTTACACAACAATTTTTTTTTTCAATTATCTGCCGGCCACAAAATGTTGTAAACAATATCCACTCCCTGACCCATAATCGTTCCGATTTTCGTATAGAGATGTATTCAGGATGACAGTAATCATTAATTAGATTTTATTGACATACGCCCATTCTGTGATCATGTTAGTATTGTGACTTAAAATAATATTCTCTATTCTTTATTATTATTTTTATAAAAGCGTGATTTTATTTTTAATGTAATTTTATTACAAGATTAATTTTAAATACATACTTTATTCGTTGTTGTCTTCTTTCCTAAGGCATTTGATAATTAATAAGATTTGGATTATACTTCTGGATATCTTCTTTAATGGCAGGCAGTCTTATTCTATATCTTCCTGTTGATTTGCACCAATTTTTCTTACAATTTCTGCCTATATTTTGTTTACTGGAGTACCCCCCAACAGTGGATGATGGATGTCTCAGTAATACAGTATTCCATTTCAATATGCATTAATGTCAAATGTTACACGAGATATACCTACACAATATAATACATATTCGATATTGAATATGTTTGTAATTTGTACATAGTGAAATATATACGTTCGCTTATGTACTCAGGAAATGTCGCCGTCAAATGTCATGACGTATAGATAAACGAGTATGAAATACACCATAGAGAGGCTTATATATATAGCAAGGGAAGATCGATGGCTTTGATAGTATTATAATTAATTGATGCATGTGAAATAGAGTGAATGTATCTCTACTTTCATCAAATTGCTGCGTGGTTACATTTTTCAATATTTTACAAACTTTATTATAAATTAACGACAAAAATAAAGATCCCAGATAGAAATATATAATAAAAAAATGGTGGATAAATGCTGCGCACACCGAGAATAAAGAAAACTAGAATCTACAACAATAAATTTATACAAATCAGAAAAAACACAGAAAAATCAAATCAACGAAAAAATCTTTAGCTTCTACCGCAATCCGATCCAATGAATCTCCACTCTATCCGGGAAAGGCGTGTTATCCATTTCGCTACAGCAGCCTAGTACACTGACGTCAATTTTTTGACCTTATATGTGGTCTCTTTTATCAATCGATTAATAAACATATTTTTCCATTCCCGTATATACATTCTTTTCTAATTAATTAATAAAAAAAAATTAAAATTCACAGAACAAAGCAATATTGCACAAGAAAAATATTTTTTCTTTAATATAAAAAAAATGTTATTTTATGTATATCTGACACAACACATCGTATACACACCAGTTAGTTTCGGCTCCGAGCTGAACTTTCATCAGGGTTGAATATATACTTAAAACAAAGGTTTGATTTTATTTTCCATTCCACCACAATTTTTTAATACCCTATTAAAATTATTTAAATATCTCTAACCGTAAAGGCAACCGTTGATTAGTGAAAAACGCATCGCTCGACCATTTTTTCGTAGACTATAGTTGTAAAATGGGTCACCACGAAAAGCTATTTTATTTTAAGGAGATAACATATATAATCATATATAATATAATTTCCACCCTGAAAGTGAGTTCTAAATATTGGTGTGAGAGTTTTTGAAATCCGATGTGTGGTTTCAGAGATAACCCCCTACATCCAAACATACAAAACTTTACCTCTTTATATATTAGCATAGACAGATTTTTACGAAAACGTAAAAAATCTATGCTTTGAATGAAAAGTTTACTTTAAACAAAGTTTAAACAACTGGGGCTGACACGATTGTTATCATTTCATGTCACTGAGTAAGCATGAAGGTCACGTATTGTTTGTGTTTTTTCTGCTGAAAATTATGATATTTTACATTGATTTTTCAATAGACGCCATTAAGCGACTCTCAACTTGTATATTTTGATAAATGTGTATGTACGTTAAATTGCATTTTATGTTGTCTCGCGTCGTATACTACTTAATAATTTAATTAAGAAAAACAAATTGGAAGAAAAAATTACCAAAAAATGAGATAATTTTTAGACTGTGGACAATTGTATGTCCGAAAATTGATTTAGTTATTTTCCACATAGCCTTTTGTTCATTTAAACTTTCACAAAAGATTTGGTAACACCCACTTTAGACCCCACCCCTTCTCATTCTCTCTTCCTCGTATATTCCTGATCGTTCTGTAGGCAAGTTAGTGCATTCTTGTCTTTGACAAGATTAATACGCGTGTGATAAATGTTGGTGAAAGGTTAACAATACTTTGTTTGTGGCGTATAGTGTTGTGCACATAGTAGTGTAGTGTTGGTCCTGACGAAGAGACGGGTACGTCTCGATACCGGTAAACCTAAAATCTGGTAGTGGCTTATACTTATTAAACTAATACTCTGTAATAATGTCTAACCACAAAGATAATGCTTTTAATATTAAAAATATTAATAAAACTCTATATCCATTGGGACGCCCTCTATTCTCCAGATAAGTTGGACGGAGTGTACGTTAGGTTACGCTGGAATTTAGATTTATCTGTGACTTCGCCAATGTCAAAATTAAACTGTTGTTAAGCGTGTTCTTACTGCGTAATTTATAACAGCTCCAGTTACAGAGTCAAAAAAACTTCTACGTTAATATGGAACCAATAGAAAGCCAGCCTTATATTTAAAAAAAAAACACATTTTCGGAAACAAAATATATATATTTTTTAAATAGAGATGCGAATACGGAATTCATATCACCCCAATATTCTTACTATTTTCAAACTAAGCTAAATGCTTGTACTATGAAAATAGGACTAACTTGCTGGTCTGGATTGAGGTTCGAACCGCGGAACCTTTGGATCACGAGGCGAGAGTTCTAACCAACAAGCTACTGGCTTATAATCTGCCTAAAATTTTAAAACCAGTGACAAAATGATTTCATCCTTTAATATACTCGTAGATTAGTATGGGTTAGCAAGAAATGTATAACCAAAATAGAAAAAAATTTAAAAAATTGTTTATTTTAGTTGTGACGAAGTTTATCCCTTTAATGTTTTGACTAACGCGCGCCCTTGAGGAAGGATTAGAGTTCATTTTGAACAAAATTTCGAAATACGGTATTAAGAATTAGACGGGGTGGAAGCCTTTTAGGTCCAGCCTTATTATTTTTATTAAGAAAGGAAATTGTACACTTTGAGCCGACAGAAACGTCTTTCTTTGTTTTAAACTCATGTCCTCTGAAGATAGCGCAAAATTTTAAATCACATTAAAGGTATTCTGGGTAAGCCGAGAAAAGTATTAAGTTCTAAGTTCAGATTTAAAGGCAGTCAACTCGAGAGAGTAAATTTATTTTAAAATGTTGTCATATCTATACAAAGGTTTATTTATTTAAATGCCTGAAATAACACAGAAAATACAAATTTAGCAGGCCATTTACTATGATCATTAAATTAACCTTTTAACCTCTAGGCGAATTTAATAATATTGCCGCGGGTCGTGGCTGCGGGGAAACAAATGAAAAGAGCTTTTCTTTAAATCACACTATTTCGCAACTTATCACTCATCTATAAACTGTTTATTATCGCTGGGTAATTCTTTCGAGAAATTTTTGTTCAAATATTGCACAGACCGTAAAAATTCTGATGTAGGTACCAGGCATACGTCAAGAGTAGAATAGGATATTTGATACACTTCTGGGGAACCGGAAACAAAACTAACCTAAACAGACTCCAAAACAAAATACTAAAAATGGTCTATGATCTGAAACACCGGACACCAACTGAAACTGTATACCCTATAACACAACAATTAAACACCGAAAGCATTACAAAAAATCGAAACACTTAAAATCATTCACAGACTAGCAATTAGCGAAATACAAGACGATGATATAAAATTACACAAAATACACGAAAAACACCAACACAACACTAGAATGGCTCAAAACTATCACATAACACACGCCAAAATAAAAATAGGACAATCCCGACTAATTTGCAATGGATTAAAACTATACAACGACCTGTCACAACAGACCAAACTACTGATCACTGACAAATTCAAAACAGATGTGAAAAAAATGCTAAAACTCGGCCAACAACAACAAAAAGTTCGATGGTTTTGTTCCATACTGACGTATTACGAGGGATTCCAATCGTGCGTAAATTTCTCCAGATTCTATCAGCACGTTACAATATTTTATATTATTTTACTACTTAAGTTTCGAGAGAAACAGAATCTCTCATCAAAAGGTGAAGTATCAAACAGCGAAGTGTCAAGTATTAACAAGGTTAATATTATTTAATGATTATCAAGAAAAATCTCTACAATTTAAATGTCAAATCCATCAATAATATGACTTTTTGTCAATAGGTATTTCACTTTTAATTTAAGTTAATTTAAATTAAATTCTTGATTGAAAGTTTAGATCACCACTGCTAAAGAGAAAGATATTTTAAGGTTAAAATCATGCTCAGACTTCACACTTGACCACTGCAAATATCGTCATATTATATCGAAGTTCAAAAAATTGAACGTAATTTACACTACATACATCAGCAAAATACCGATAAATAGAAATATATTTTTCGGTAATTCTTTAACGGCAGTAAGCCATGTTTACTGTTTAAAGAAAACTGGTAAAATAAACCCAAGCTTAGTAATAGTCAATACTATTCTGCAATTCTAACTAATTATGACTGGAATATTAGCTGCACTAATATTCTAATCATAATTAGTTAAAATAGTCTGTAGCCTATCGCCAAGTTGCTTCGCTCTAGAAAACTCCGCACGCAAGTATCCACTCTACCGCCTGTCTCTGGTAAAGCACCCAGGTCCACCAGTTTCTATGGTCGTGCGTCGCTTTTATACACAAATGTTGGTTTCGCAGTACATCGAGAATGTTTGACCGGTTTCTCCATATTTCCAGTGATTACGATTTCTTCGAGAATAGTTCGGATTATTCTAGATTCATAGAGACTATTCAAGATAATGCGTAGATACCTACAATCGTTTTAGACTCTCGTGTTATTAAAAAAAAACAAGAATTAAAGCAATATAAATATGTTGATGCGATAACAGAATACTTTAAAACTCAAAAAGAATGACAATTTATTTTTTTTGTTTTATATTACCGTGCGACTCGGACAACTGTCAATATTTGTTTGTTTTACGTTGCTATGCGACACAGATATATAATATTTTGTTATGATTACTATGTGTACCGTGGATTTAGATAGATAATGACCGGAACCCGGCGATGAGATCGGAATCTAAACACTCGTGCTCAATGCTGATATTCCGATTAATCATTTACTTGAATGGACCTGCAAGGAATCTGTGTATACCAGTTTCTAAGATCGGAAGTGAACATCCGAGATGATCAGCGCGGAAGTCCGGCACTTCCGTATTAATTAGCGGTGCCATTGTAAACAGCGCTGGTCACGGGCGTGCATGTAAATTGATATCGCTCCATATCGCATCGCTGCAAGTGCGTGTACCGTGTCGTGTCGTGGGCAGTGGTGGCGGCCCACAATTCAGGACATGGAAGGAATTCTATTAAATTTAACTGTTTTCTATTATAACTGGCCTTTTGGGTTATTAATTTTGTGAATTTTTAAAAGAGAATGTAATTTTTGAGGTTTTGAGTTCATTAAAATAAGGTCCGTTGACACTGTAAATTCATCAAATAAATCACTTGTGGTAGTTTTCAATGCATTTTTAAGATTGGTTTGAAATTTTTGTGTAGGATTTTATTATTTCAAAATTTTCACTTTCAAGGTAATTTTCAGTTTTCAAAACTTAGTCTTCTTTGTCCATTACTGTATTACCTTTATCAGCTTTTGTTAAAATTAAATTTTCATAATTTAAAATTTTTCTTATATTTTTTATATGTTTTATTTCTTTATTATTTGTTGATGTGGTCGAAATAGGATTGATATTCAAATTTTCTGCAATTTCGTGATGACACGTTATAGATTTATTAAATAAAGCTGTTTCAAAATCTGCCGCCAAATTTTCAAAAGCAATTTTTACTATCATAATTTAAATTGTATTTCAAACCCTTTGAAAGCAGATCTTTTTCTTCTGGGAGAATATCATGTTTTGAAATTTTTTAAATCGATCGTATTAAACATATTGTTGATCTGAATCCATTTTATTTTTTGAAATTAGTTAGTTAGTTAGTTAGTTAGTTAGTTAGTTTTTTGTCAATAATAATCTTTTTCTTGTAGGCTTTTTTTGATGCAAAATCTCTTATTTTGTCATCAAACAGATCCCATTCTATCGGGTGGAGATCATGGACCAATTCTGTATGTCTCATATAATCAAGAGGTCATAAATGATCCTTTGAGTCGTAGTGTGACGTTAAAGAAAAATATAGCAATATATTGTGAAAATTCTGCAAGGTTTAAATCATTTTGTTTGCATTGTGTTAGCGAATGTATTTATAATATTCGATTTAAATTAAGTTAAATGATTTGAAGAATAAGTGAGAAATTAAAGCAAATGTTAATTTGAACTCGTTTACCTTCATAACTATTGATATTTGGATATACTTTAGAATCATAATTTAGGCAAGATTCTACTTATGAAATATTCGGGACAAGCTTGGACCATAGCCTGCAATATATTTATAAGCCTGATATTGTTTTCCACAAAAACTTTTAAATCTAAAATGTATGATTCAACTCACCAAAAGATGGCGCTAGTTTCCTTCCGAAGTGATATTGTACGCAAGCGCTAGTAAAGTACATTACATGAAAAAAATATTCTTTCAAAAAAACCATGCTTATATTCAAATGTATTAAAAAGAAAAAAAATATATATTTTCCAACTTTGCCTCCAACAACATCAGAATTGCGATCAATATCAATACCCTAAACGCCCACCTTTTATTACTTATATTACTTTTGGTACATTTAAATATGTATCAGCATGGTTTTTTAATTTTTTTTTTCGGGTAATATAATTTTTTGATGAAGTTGCGAGTGACACAACGGCGCACCCCTGGACATGCAGGTGGAGGGTGCTAGGCTGTACAACGCGACGATACAGCCTGGATGGACAGCAGCGCGGACCGCACACACCTGTCCATTAACGTTACATTCAGGACGGATGTTAAACGATTCTGGCCGACGTGTGCGCCGAGCAATTTGGATGCGTTGTAATATGCATGATCCATTGCGATGCACATTGCACAGTGCACCGCCCGCACGGAGTACTACAATGCGTCTAATAATAATTGGCTGCCTCACGTGGTCAGGCACCACTCAGGTGACCGATATTTCAGGCATTATCTACTGTCCCCAAGATAATTTTGTAGTCCTCCAAAATTATATCAATAAAAATAAATATATGCTTAATACAACTGAGACGAGTTTCGCCCAATGAGGGGCTTAATCTAACCATTAAAGAAAATATTATTTATCACCCTGGAAGCTTGAAGCTTAGGTACAAATTGAGGAATTTCTTAAAAGAAGACGATATATTATTGTTAGTTGTTTTATCTGCACTTATTAAAGTACACATCAAACTATAATTTTCATAGAAATTAAAAAAAAAATTGGCCGCATGATGTTGGGACGTATCTTGCGGATGCCGGCAGACAGCTGCCAAAGCGGATATTCCAGACAAGACCAGAAGACCAAGGAGCCGTCCTAGGAGGAACTGGCGGAAACAGTTGGAGGACTGCTGCGAAGCGAGGTCACAACCAAATTGGACTGACGTGGAGAGCGAAGCCCGAGATAGAAAAATTTGGAACCTTTTACGCGGTGCAGGGATACCAACCCAATAGGATAAGAGGTAAAAGAAGAAGAAGAAGACAGCATCATATTAATTTTCTGTTAGATGTAATTCTATCTAGTCCGCGTTTTTTTTTTTATACAGAAATGAAAGTCACGTTATTTTTAAAAATGAAGTATGTTCAAATATTTCGTAACCGATTTAAAAAAAAAAAAAAAAGATGTGACGTAAGCGTCACGTAGACGTTAGATTGGGGAACAGTTAGAAGAGAAAATCTTTTTTTTTTAAAGTATTGTTATTAGCAAATAATTGGTTAATCGATTTAAAAAATCCATACGCCACATTTTAGATTCATTTCTAAATATTATACATACATAACGTTCTTCTTCGTCTCAAAAAGACGAGTACGGGGGAATGTTGCATCTCACGCGGATCTTCACAGAAATGGACACAACGAAGCAATTTAGTATTTTTTCTAATAATATAAAAGTTTACTTAATAAGAACCAATAAAAAATAACAATCACTTAATCACTTCCTCATAAGCGGTTTCTTCGTGACATTATTAGTATAAATAATTAATGAGAATATACTTTTTTTTCACTACTTATTTATAAAATTTGTTTTAGTTCTAGATTCTTCTGTGTGTTGTTTTCTAGGATACTCTGCCGTGTATATGTGGTCTCTCTAGCTGAATTTTCGGATCCCATTGCAGGGTCCATCATCATATATGACTTTTTGACTTGATCTCATGTCGATCAGAATACCGGATGCTACTATTTCTAGTGGTCCCCTTGCTCTTTCATTATGATGTATTGTGAAGGGGTTTCTTTATTTCACTTTTTGATGCGTATGTTAAGTACTGGCTTGCAATACCGTACCGAATTCCTGACTTCGGAACGGTAGGATTCTGAGAACTATATTTACACTTTCATTTTTCTTGCTTTTCTATGCCGTAATCTCGTATACTCTCGGCCTAGTAATAATCCCATAATTTAAAAAAATGTATATGCACTAACGAACAATTTAATAAATAAACTCACAATTAAGTAAGCACTATAAAAATTCGTCAATTTTTTAAATAAAGACAAAGACTGCAGAGATCCAACCTGCAAACTATGAGAAATTTCAAGGAGTAAATTTCAATCTGTGATGAAAATTCATTGACTCTGGTGAAATACGGTGTAATCCATTACCACCGTGAAAACCTCTCCACAAATTCTCCCAAACTCCAGACAGTCTTATGTTTTTTAAGTTTTTTTGTTTTATATTAGCATACTAGGACGGCTACAAAGATTGGGCTCGCTCGCTTTTACTATCCAAATAAATCAGTGTTAAAGGAAGTGAATTTATCTCGCAAGTAAGTAAATTTGTTTAAGTTCTAGATTATTTATTGCAGTTATATATTCTCTTGTACCTGATGAACAATAGTTTATATAACAGAATGTTAGTTAACTTAGTAAAAACGACTACCAGATTTAAGGTCTACCGGTTTTGAGACGTACCCGTCTCTGCGTCAGGAACAACACTACACTACTATGATCACAATATTATACACCACAACCATAGTATTGTTAAACTTTCACCAATATTTATCACATGCGTGTTAATCTCGTCAGAGACAAGCATGCACTACTAACTAACTAGCCTACAGAACAATTAGGAATCTAATGGGAGAGAGTGAGAGGGGGCGAGGTCTAAAGTGGGTGTTACCAAATCTTTTGTGAAAGTTAAATTGAAAAAAGGGCTGTATGGAAAATTGATTTGGTTATTTAGTAGACAAATTGATTTGGTTATTTGGTAATCTGGTAGTGGTTTTTACTCAGTTAAGTAAACTTCTGTTGTAATATGTAACCACAAAGTTAATGTTTTAAATATGAATAATAATAGTTTATATCTTATATGTACGTTTTAAGAACACAATTACTGGATTTGGTCACAGAGGGATAACTATTAAATAAGATAAATTTTAGAAGTCTCACAGCGATGAAGCTATTTATATGGAAAACGTGTATGTAAAGACTTACATACACAGAATCTTAGATAAACTAGTATAGCCCACTCCATATTTTAGGTCTACCGGTTTCGAGACGTACATGTCTCTTCGTCAGGAACACTACACTACTACGTTCACAACACTAACCGTAGTATTGTTAAACTTTCACCAATATTTATCACATACGTGTTAGTTCATCCTATCACGGACTAACATGCACTAACCTACCACCTAAAATATCATCAAAAGCTGGTGAAGAGCTTATTGCTTTATCAGAAGATACGTCGCTGAAAAATACTTTTAACCGCAAGCAATCAGCAAAATTCTGGGTTTCAGGTGCTGACACTGCTCCTTGCTTGTCTGATGAAAGTCCTCCTTTTCTTCACAACCTGTGTTGCATTTATCTTTTACATTTCTCTTTTTGTTTTAAGGGAGCTGGTGGGTGCCTTATAAAGATTTTATTTTCGTAGGTTCCAATAAGTACTTACTGTCAAAAATCACTGATTTCTCAAAGAAGGTTTTTACCACGCCATTGTGACAAGAAAGACGTAAGAATATTTTAATTTTCGAACACACTAGTGTTGAGGTATTTTAAAAATGAGAACATGCAAAATTTGTAATTCATTTGTACTGAATAATACGTAAAGTCACCATGGTTACGAGTACTACACATTTAGTCACAATTTTGTTGTATATTATTTTGAGATTGTTTTTGATATTGAACATCAAAAACAAATATGAAAATAGTTACTTGCCTACATTAGGTTTTTTGAATTGTATTTATAAAATAAGAGCTTCTTTCTTCAGCGGATTCAATTCAACAGAAGTGACGAGAAAACACAACCTCTAAAAATAAATTCAAATTTTGTAAGTCTTTTTTCGTGTCGCAAAAATATGAGAAAATATATTAGGCAGGATTTTAAAATCTCTTCGAAGCCTTTAGCACTTCTGGCCTCTGAAAACATTCTCCAACGAGCTTATCTCCTGAATAATTTAAACTATACATAACAAACGCATTTAAGATTCGAAATATTCTTCCTTTTGGCTTTCTACGTATCTCACTCATACGATACGATCAATTGTATATATAAGGATTATTTTCTAGGATAACCCGCGTATTGTAGTCTTGAGAAAGACTGTTATATTGTACCCAACGTTTCGGACACATAGTACTGGCCATTTTCAAAGGGATTTTTGCACCTTGTATTTCGAGTTCTGTTTTGAATTGATGGCAAGCACACCCGTTCACTCCAGAAGTCGAGATCCAAGTGAAGCCTAATGCGAGGCTAATTGCTGAATTTACTTTGTGACCTGGTAATTCTTCTATTATTGTTGAAAATTCCGAAATTATATATATATATACATTTTAATTTGACATTATTCTCCCCATAGTATGAGCTAATAGCTCGAGCTTGTGGAAGGAGTATTTAAAAGCCAAAACCATTTAGAATTAGTAGTTTTTTATTATACAAAACCATTTGAGTCATGTGAGCAATATTACAATACATCAATCATCTTCATCCCCATGACCTAGTCGGGTCGTGGGCACAAAGACTCGACAAATTGTTTCCGTGTTCCCCTGTCTTGCGCTGCTCTTGTATGAGTCAACCAGTCTAGACCCATTCTGTTTTTGTACGCATTTTCTGTTGCCTCCCCCAGCTTAATCCCACTGGCCGTCTTCCTTCTGGGATTGCCACAAGGATTCCTCTTGGTGTTCATTCCTCTGGTATTCGCACATGTCAAAGCCACCTCAATTGTGATTTTTCTATGTGTAGGAGTAAGGGTTCCATGCCGAGTGTGTGCCTAATGTCGACACTTCTCACTCTGTCCATCAATGTGACTCCCGCTACCCCCCTTAGAAAACTCATCTCGGCAGCCTGGATCCTTGCTCTCAATACATCACGGTCCAAAATCAAGGATTTGACGATTGTGCAAAAATCAATGTCTTATGAAATTATAATTTTATTATGATCATTTCATTACCTAGGATTCAGCATTTATATACATTTAAACAATTTTAAATACAATTTTTTCCCCATAATATTTATAATTTAAGCATATACACAAATATTAATTAATACGGTTTTCATTATGCAAAATAAAAATAAAATTAATTATTGCTTGTTAGTAAGTTTTCCTCACAAATATTTTAAAATATAACATTTAATCAAAATTTAATTTGTCAGTCTACTGATTTTTTTATTCTACAGAATTTGTATCGCCCGACGAATGATGCTCAGGAAAAACAGTATTTCCACTAAATAAACACATAGAGCAAGAAGTTGACAAATCGCTTTGAGATTTGTTTAACAACTAAGTTATTTCTGCCGAGAGAATCACCGATACAACTTCAAAGTTTCCAACTTTAATTTGTGAATATTTCTTATTTACATTACATTAAGTATACCTACGTGTAAATATTCTTAAAAACCATTATTAACTCAATAAGATAAGTTTATTCAGTTAAGAGTAAATTTTGATGAAATACTAGTAGCAGTATGCCAATACGCCTTTGTAATGATTTTTTTGTATGTTTTCTTCGATCACGACCGGATAATTCCACAACATTATATGTTGAAAATGGTTTAGGAAACGTGTTATGGTGGAATGAAATAGTTTTTCGTGCTCGTATAAATGTTTGTATTTCCCCAGAAATAAGCTCCGGGAGCAAGTGAAGACTTACAACAGAGTGAGACTGAGAATACGCGCGGCGAGTCCCTACTCCATAGTGGAGGCTCAGTTTTATTATCTCTAATGCCATTGCAATGCATTGAAAATTGCTGACAATGCATTATATTTATTTTCAGTATCGTTTCCTTAATCTTTCAACCTACTCGTTTGATCTGACTCAACAGTATTATCATAACAACACAAGACTGCTTGACCCACCTACTTGAACTATTTTGTCGACATGTCACTTTTTCAACACTCTTTGTGTCAAGAATCTTTGTGTCTTGAATTGTGTCAAGTATGCACAACACCGATGTTGGGTTGCATCTCATATTTCAGCGTACGCTATGGCTAACAAAAAATTCATCAAATGAGATGAAAAAATCATCGATTAACCAACAGTGCCTAAAAGCCACTAATATAATACAACATTAGAACATTTTTTACTGGTACTTAAAGTATGTATATACATGTATTTAAAGACATGCGGAAAACAATATTATCTAAAATCATGTGATGGTTACGATTATTTGCATAGGGGATATTGTTTCATTAATATTGATCCTAAAAAATATGATAAAATTGAGAAATATCGTATTTCCTACTAACTGCGGTCCTCGTTAACAATTGGGCATGATACTAACTTCCAGCTTAGACTCCTAACGAGATCACAATACATTCATGTCTTTTTGTGGTATATTCGGTACATTTATTGGGCTTCGTGGCCTGTTGCATACGTAAATATTGAAATTTATAATTAACAGCAAGCAGAAATTAATCCGTTTAAGAATTCAAAGATTAACAAAAAAATTAATAAATTAAACACGTTAACTTAGTATTAAACCAGTATATAATACGCTAACCGGTTTTTCTTTGCCCAAGCTTCAGGACAGTTTGTTTTTATACTAAGTTAAGTTAACGTGTTTAATTTAATATGTCAAACCATAAAGTGATTGCTTTATACCAGAATATAACAAATTCTTCATCTTGATTAATGATTACTCTCACAGTCGCGAGAATCGAGGAAAAATGTTGTTCAAAATAAGCTTTTCATCCCCGGAATGAAATGTGCCTCAAAGTAAACGATTGAGTAAATCGTTACTGATAGGGGTTGTTGTAAACCTCCACAGGAATATCAGACGGCATCTCTAGGCTCGATAAATTATTCAGACAAACGGTAACTTTCTTTGGGCTACCTCCGTCACCTGTGGATGCCATTTACAAGTAATTTTTCCAAAGTGTCGTACCGAATGGCTACGCTCTGCACTGTTTATCTTATACAAAAATAAACACAAATATCACCACAGAGGTGTAACATACCTTCACGTAATGGTGATGATACTATGGATTGAAACGCCGCATAAAAGAAAACATATCATTCGTTTCTTTTAGATTTACGTTTGACTTAGTATGGCGGATCAATTTATACGGCGATTCAATGGATTTGAGATGTGGTATTGAAGACGTATTTGAGGACATTTACCATGGACAGAGAGACACGTCTCCATATACAAAAAACTCAAAATCAAGGAGGGACTCTCAACCACTGAGATGAATCCACTTGGACCAACTAAGTTAAAAAATTGTTTACCCCTTTTTTGAAAAAGGATATTTAACCTTCATAGGGGCTTCAAAAGTACTAACGGTACCGTCCCTCGGGTCAGATTTGACCGAGTAGTATAATTATAAGGAAAATTGGATCAAAACTAAGAAAAAACACTTTTATAAAATAATTTTATGCCCTTATATTTTTAATATTTTTAACCATCATTATATGAAATATAATATCAAATTAGAGGCCCAAATTAGTTTTACAACCGTGAACTAAAGAATGCGTTGTTAGACTGCGATAATAATATAATCAAAGACAGATTATCATTATGTTGTCTTTGTATCACTGGAAATGTAGGTAAAATTACAAAAGCCACACGAACATGATTCTATAAACAAATCGGAACTAATTACCTCAATTCTAATGAACAATACCTTTTGCGCATTAAAAATTAACTTGTAATTACCTGTGGGTCAAACTTGACCCGAAGGCCATTAGAGTAAAAAAGTAAAAAAGCACAATAACATAAGTTTTAAAAATAGATTAATTATAAAATAAGCTTAAGACAGCGATTAAATAAAAGTCATAAAACATCAATATTTAAAAACCGTTATTTTTCGAGAAAATTGCTCATTCATCCCAAAAATGGGTCAAAATTGACCCGAGGGCCTTACGAAGGTTAAAAATGTGTATATTTATCAATTCGATGCAATTCGTGACGCACCATATTTAAATAATTAATTTGCATGCAGCACATTAAACAGCCGGCACGTTTCACTAAATCCTAACATTGTACTGACGTGACAATGTTTTATGTATTTTAATTTATATTGATGAATCCTGGCGATGGTAGCTCAATTAAGTTCATTCTTTGCATTCTCAATTCTTGCATAATGTGATAGTTGCAATAAAATACAAATATCATTTATAAAATTAATTATATAGGTAAGTTTGATATGATTGACATGATAGACTACCACATCTATCCAATTTTTGGAAGTTGTATAAATGTTTTACTTGCACACCTTGTTTCGCATGTGAGCTTTTAGGTAGTAATTAAATATCCCAATTACAATAATTTCGTTGCCTGTCTGTACGTCCGTCTTTTCTGTCTGTCCCCGTAACTTCGTGTAACGTACGCAACTTCTTTAAAGATAATTTTATGTCTACAATTTTTTTTTTAAATTTTCCTTTCCGAAAAAAATTTATTTTAATAAAATAAATAAATACTTATTCTTTAGGAAGCGACATGTAAAATTACTGTCAATTTTGACGGGTTACAGCTAGTATTTAGTAAAGAGAAATACAAATGTAAATTTTTCATTAATGATATTATTAATAAAATTTTCGGTAATTTCTAATCTGTTTTATTTTTATTGTATTGATTAAAAAATCGACTTCCGATAAATTCTCTGGAATACCAAAAACTGTTTGGCAATAATACAATTTAATTTTTTTTTAATTACAATTACCTAATTATATTACAAGAATGGATAAGGCGACTTGAGGCCATGAGATATGGACCTTCAGAAGAATACTCAAAATAAGCTGGATGGACAGAGTTACGAATAAAGACGTTATGGTTCGGATTAATAAAGAAAAAAAAATATTACAATAATAAAAATCCGAAAGCTTCAATATCTCAGACATGTGATGAGACATCCAGAGAAGTACGAGATCTTGCATCTCATAATGCAGGGAAAGATTGCCGGAAGTCGGGGCTTTGGAAGAAGGAGAACATCGCTGCTGAAAAACCTGAGACTGTGGTATGGCCGGTCCACTGTAGAGCTGTTACGGGCCGCAGAAAACAAAGTTCTCATAGCCAATGTCCATTGAACGGATAAGGTACGAAAAGAAGAACAATAAACCTAAAAGAAATCAAGAATGTACCAAAAGTATCCACAATAAAAGCCACAATTTTACTAGGATTTAAATATTAAAGTAACCATACTGTATAAATGTGTCTCTAATCCGTCTGCAAAGAGCCAGCCATCTCACGTGCCCAAGCCCAAGTGTGGAATTCAATTTCGAAATTTCCACAGAAATCCTCGTACCGAGAGCCATGCTCGTACACTGCGTCATCATAACATTTCAAATAAGGCCAAGGATTTGAGGATACAGGGAATCACATTTTTCTGGAATTAGGGGCTAAGAATCAATGTGATAAAAATAAGACCATTTCTGATTGCTAGTAAAGTATGTTTTGAATGTCAAACTCCGAATCGGGAAAGTCGCAGAACAAAGATTGAAGTTCCTTTATGAAACCCGTATAATCATCCTCATCCTAGGATAATTTTTTTATTATTTAATATAATTAATACAAATATTTTGTTTGTTTTTGCGTGTGTCAATAGAGCGATGCGTTTCAGAATAACAAATAATTGATCACGATATTATTTTTCGCCCATATTACTCTGGTGTAATGTATTCGAAAAAGAGCTTTGAAATTGAATAATATTTTAAAATAAAACATTATAATACACAAAATTTACGCTAATAATACACAGCCTGTATTTGCAGGCCGTCAAAATTAACACTTAAACTTCCCCTTCCCTTCACCTAATATACCTTCAAATTATATTCTATATTTTTTTGGAATGGAAATATCTAATAAAAAACATATTTTTAAGTGAATTTTATTTAAAACTACACGTACTACCCATCTATTTTAATAGAAATAACTTTGTTAATAGGAAACAAGGATCAGTTTTAAAACAAAAAATTCATATTAGACATTTTTTTTTATCGCCTTTCAAGGATTGCAAGCATTTAACGACTTTGTAGATTATATAAGTCGTTATTTTTTTTACAAATAATTATGAAATTATACATCTGAAAGGCTATTTTAAAAATAATTCAATCTTTTTTTTCTCTTGCTCAGCGGAGGAACAACGTTTAATAATTTAAACCGTTACAAATGTTTCTTGAAGTAAAAGTATTTTTAAATTATAAGATAATCATTTTAAATGAAAAATAGCTTATAAAAATAATGTTCTTATTTCGAAAATACAACTTTATTTCATAAATTTTTTGCCGGAGGACTTTATTTTTTAATATACCTACATGATTGCGTTATTACATTTTGAAATAGAATTGAGATCTTCAGTGCGTGGCCTGGTACTAAATTAATGTTGTTTTTTTTTGTTTAAATGAAATTTGTTTTTGCTTGGATTTTGTTTTCTATTACATTTTTGTATAAGATGTTACTATTTTTATTTATAAAATAAATTTTGGATGTAATTGAATATTTTATTTTATTACGTTAATACCCACCAAGAAAAAAAATTGTTTTAATAATGGTTTAATAATTATTATATTCAATTTAAATTTTACTTAAAACAACACACTTTGCGCTGTAAACATAACCAACAACATGAGTCAAGTTCATTGTTGAATTAATGTCTAGCGTGAATTAGTCGTAATGTAACTTTGTATCTTTCTTGCATAGATATAATTTACGCACACTGTTGACGAGAATCGGTATACAACACATCCTTGAAGTGTTGTATACCGAAGCCATGACTAAAAAATCGATCTGATGTATTTTATTGGGAATTGAATAATCTATGCAAATGCACTATCAATATAAATTCATTTAAAAAAATAAATGTTTCTTTGTAAGAC
>JADDOH010017427.1:0-13455 GCA_016648135.1 Agrypnia vestita
AAATGTATGGGAATAATCATAAACCATAAACAAAACATTTCTTTGTACACAAAAAATGTAATAAAAATAGCCAAAAAAAATTCACTGAGGGATAGAATCAGAAGATTGAATCTTGCAAAAATATATATATATATATATATAAAGGACGTAAAGTGAAGAATAAATATATAGATCGGGTGGGGGATCGGTATCGGAAGTGGGAAGGGGGAGGGGGAAGAGAAGGGGAAAGCATGGTGATAGTATCCCCTGCCCCCGGCGGGTCACGGGAGGGCAAAAGAGGGAGAAGGGGCCTGGGGGGTAAAAGATCAACGGAAGTAAAAAATGAGCGGGGGGTAAATTGAAGTGGCGAACGCAGTAAACATAGATATGAATATTTGGTCTGTGCATAATGTACAAAGACACTTAACATCATGTTGAATAAAGAGTTTTGGTCTAACAATTCTCAAAAAAACTCTACTTCACAAATTTTGACATTCAAACAAATTATTTAATTGATTTATTAAATAATTAAATTTGTTCAAACTTTGAATGGATTATTTATATACCAAATATTAATGGATAATACGCATTTTAAATTCAATGAGTAACATTAAAAACTAACATGAACAATGACCACTGCACAAGAAGAAAACATGAAAAAGATTACCTTTTAGAAAAGAAAAAACATCGCAAAATTCAATCGTGCACAGTGGATTGAAGTTGAACATAACGGGAGATATTAGGGATAAAAAAATACAACAATTTTTAAGGGGTGGAAAGAGAAATAGATTAATAAAATTGCAGCTTCGCCCGGCGTTCGATGTTCTCTATAAGTGCGGTGATAAGAAAATCCGAGCTTAGTGTCAAGACAAAACTGACTGTTTTCAAATCTGAGTATAGACCCACCCTAATACGTGGCTATTGGATTCTAACGGAGAGAGTGAGAGCAAGGATCCAGGCTGCCGAGATTCTAAGGGGGATAGCGGGAGTCACACTGATGGACAGAGTGAGAATTGGCGACATAAGGCACATACTCAGTACAGAGCCATATAGATAAATCACAATAGAGGAGCTTGGACATGTGCTAAGAATTCATAGGAACGAAGACCACTAAGAGTCCTCTTGGCCACCCCGGAAGGAAGATGGCCGGTGAGTCGCCCCAGATAAAATATAGAAAAGCAACAAAAAAATGTGTATGAAAACAGAATAGGTCTGGACTGGTTGACTTGTACGGAAGCAGCGGAAGACAGGGGAATATGAACGCATCTTGTCGAGTTTTCCGGCCTCGAACCTACTAGGATAAGGGGATGATGATGATAGTGATGATTTTTAAAGGAAGCTGAAGAAATTATATCGAACTTGTTCTTGAAATTTATAATAATTATATATAATAATTATTATTATTATTTTATTAATTACAAGGCTTAATAGCCTTTTACAACAGGTTTATACATAGTTAAAATACAACAAACGATTAAATGTAAAAGAAAAATAAAGGGTATAAATGTAAAAAAGTATATATACATAGTTTAAACATAATGAGGTTAGACATATATGTAAAAAAAGTATATATGCAAAAAGTGTAAAGTAGTGATCTCAGAAATTTTTACTCACCGATAATATAGCAATATTAAATTTGAATAGCCAGGTATATATAAAAAATTTAACACATTATATAAAAATTTAATATTTTGAAAAGAAATGATCATATAATGATTTTTTAAATTTTCATTCATAGTAGTAGTAGTAGTTCATTGCCCAGTTTGTGCGTCCGAGGTATGCTAGAATTCGAACGATAGTTTGTGTCCGAATTGTCACAATAAAACAGCATGTTTTGGCGGATCCTACTGTAACGTATCTACCTGTACACCTAAGCTAAATACCTAACTATAAAGTTTAATAATGTAAGTTTTACGAAAAGCCCAAAGCTTGAGACTTTAAGCTACCGAATTGAGCTTTATTACAGCTTTTGGGACTTTTAAGCACACACTTTATGCTTTAAGCTACTAGATGAAAACTTAAGTTGAACTTAGAACTTCGGAAGTATATTTACATGAAAGCTAATATTATTTTTTTTTTGTTAAGAATTTATATTTTCAAAATTGGCCAGTCGTGATCTATCTAGTGGTTAGGAAAATTCCTCCTCCGTTGTGTCCGTAGCTATCCAAAATTCTTTTGATACGTGGTGAAATTCGTATTCTTATTAACGCGACTAGACTAATATAGAACGAATTCTTACCTAACTATAGAAATAACAAACGCACGTAACTAATCCGTACTCGTCCTTCTAGAAACCGCTCTAGAATTCTACAGTTTCGCCTATATGAGAGATAGCCGATATCGTCCACGTCCGGAGTTGGCCTAAAAGCCAATTATATGCGGCGTAGCCTAGGAATAAACGCTAGTAGCAAAACTCCCTTACATTGAACCGCCATAACTATAATACCATCGGGGTTAAAATACTGTAATATAAAACAATACAATCGTTGCCAAGTTAACGGCATACGCTAAAGATTCCGCCCGCATTGATTATCAACATCTCATAATAGCAGCTTAGAACAGTGTCAGCACAACCACATGCGGCACCCATTTATGACAGATTTACAAGATATAATAGCATACGTTATATTCAAAACACAAGTAAGAAACCTACCGATAGCGCGTCTCACGTTGTCCAATCTGCTCAATCTGTTCATAGTACATAGTAGGGGAAGACAAACATATATATATTCACAACAACTAGGCGCAACAGAGGCTCAGGGCAAGCTTTGTCTGACATTATCGCAGCCCGAGATTCTAAGGGAATGGAAGATACAGATTTGTAAGTGAAATTTAAGAAGTGTCTAACCACTTCTGTTCAAACGTGGATTCTAGATGCCCCCCCCCCCCTGTAGGGGGGAGGGGGATGCGGCCCCAGAGCATCGCCGCATCCGGTGGTTAACTCCTGTTTAGACATAACCTCCCACACTAAGCTGCAGACCAAGATCAAGCCGAGACTCTATGCTCCTGCTGGAATCCCCCGAAGTCCTCGCTTCCCGGCGACAAACATATCAGGAAGAAATCCCGCGTCTGATATTAAGGTTTGTATATTATCCCGCGGGGCAGTCAAATTGACTGGTGTATTATGATGAGGATCCCACGTTGCGGCTACATGAGCCGGATTATTATGATGTTTACTGCTGATTAAAGGGCTGAATGAACTAACTGGGTGACTGGAAAAGACTCTCCCTTGAGCGCGTCAGTCAGAGCCATGTTAGCATCGCCAAATATAGTTGATGTGATTGATCCCACGGTGTAGTCTTATTGACTAGAGATATTAAATGATGGTAAAACAGCATGATTATTACAGTTGATTGTGAAGTTCCTGATATGTTTCTCGCTGGCCGGGAAGGGAGAACCCCGAAGGTCTCTGTATACAGCAAGTTAGAAAAGGTGGTGAATGATGAGAATGATGATGTTAGTAATGCCATCGTGCTCCTGAATGCGGTCCCGATCATAAAGTTGATTGTTAAACTGCTGACAGATCTCGTTCATTAAAGCGGTCCCGAGCATAAGTATTGATTGTCGAACTGCTACCTGCATCTTATAATTTCTCGTTCATGAGGAACGTCCTATCTCGTCCTTGAGTACGGAGTTATTACATTCACATACATTCATAACCAGAGCCCGAGCTCGTCGCACCAAGGGGACTGAAAAGACGTGAGAGGTTCTTCCCCTTAGATGTTAAAGGGGTAACCGCATCAAGACCTTCAGACCATCCTGTAATTCTTGGCTTTAAAACCCAGTCACAACCGGGTAGAACAGTTAAGATGGCCCTACCTAGTCCCTGACCTAAGGTGTCTCTCCAATCTAATCAGACTCCATAGCCGAGAACGCGCGCTCCGACATTCGACCCTGTCTTGCCACTCGAGTAGATCCAACTTCATCTTTTTCCACAATCGAAATTCTGCCTCCCAAGATCACGGGGCGTGAAAGACGTACGACTCCTCGCCTCCCGACCATGAAGAGACGAACTTCCCCATTCGGTTCTCGTTCATTATCCCATTTATAATCCCCGCGTGCCTCACCTTGAGAGTCTAGCGCCGGTAATAAGATCTCATTATGCTACGTTGGAAGTTAATATTGCACAACCGGGCGAAATGCCTATTTTCCGCGAACCTATTCAATTTGTAAAACACAATAACATGTATTTATATATGTTAGTAAGACGTTTGAAATGCAGAATGCACGTACAATGACCTCGCTTCTATCCTAAAGATAATTAAGATATAATCCCGACGTTACGTCCCGACATCAGTACTAATTTGTTTCCGCGTCCGTTACCGTCGGCTCTGAACCCACGTAATGAAATGAATAGTGACCATGTGACAATGACAAATTATATAGCACGAACATTCCATTTGATACACATAAGAAAACATCAGGAATAAATAATATCAAAGGTTCTTATCTTAGTTCTGTAGTTGGTCTGCTTCTGAGATGGCATCCTGATCCGAAGTAATATAACTCTCCAAAATTGAGCAATTACCAGCGCCTGTGTAGCCCTTCATTTCCCTTGTATATATATTTTAATATCAGCGCCTGTAAAACTGTATTAGATCCTAGAAACAAGAAAACTATTCCCTCTACGCCGAGCACATACAGAACATAAACCCCTTCAATCTAGTTCATCCACGGTTATGCAAAAAGGCGAAAGAATAGTAATAGTAAAAGGTCCTTAACTGACAGAAGTTGAAGTTCTCTGCAAACTGCCCATATCTTCTAGTGGCGCCTGTGTATTCCAATAACAACTTTCCAGTCATGTATTTAACATAACGTCCTCCTTGTGTGTATGTGTGCTGCAGTATCTGTCATCCAGTTAGTGATTCCCAAAATAGTGTTTTCCTTGTATATATATATATATATATATTTCAATATCAGCACCTGTAAAACTGTATTAGATCCTAGAAACAAGAAAACTATTCCCTCTACGCCGAGCACATACAGGACATAAACCCCTTAAAACTAGTTCATCTACGCCGTACAATGATATCACATGCAGACATGACCAATATAATTACAAATATGCTTGCGTCCCGCCGACTGGACGCCTGTGTTTTCCAATAACAACTTTCCAGTCATGTATTTAACATAACGTCCTCCTTGTGTGTATGTGTGCTTCAATATCTTCCATCCAGTTAATGGTTCCCAAAATAGTGTTTTCCTTGTATATATATTTCAATATCAGCACCTGTAAACCTGTATAGAATCCTAGAAACGAGAAGACTATTCCCTCTACGCCAAGCACATACAGAACATAAGCCCTTTCAAACTAGTTCATCTACGCCGTATAGTGATATCACAAGCAGACATAAACAATACAATTTCAAGTATGCTTGCGTTCTCCCCCACCTTGGTGGAAATATTCGCATTCGTATTCACCGAATAGTAGGCCTGATATTCGTATTCATGAAGGTAGTATTCGTTGCATCAAGGTTATTATATTTACAAGTATGTTCAAGTTCCCCCACCTTGGTGGAAATATTCGCATTCGTATTCACCGAATAGTAGGCCTGATATTCGTATTCATGAAGGTAGTATTCGTTGCATCACTCTCAATAATAAAATCATATAGATAAATAACTACGGTAACTCATAAAAATATGACATTACTTATATTAAACGAACAAAGCAAAACAATCTGTCATATAAGTAAATAACGTGATCACGGAAGACCGAAGGTTAACTACCCCTGAACAAACCGCGAACTGCCCACAATAATGGAAAATGTTGTAGAAAGCATTTCAAATATCTAATATTGAATGAATAAACAATGTCATATGAATAACTATCGCAATTACGGAAGGCCGAAGGTTAACCACCCCTGAACACACCGCGAACTGCCCACAATAGTGAATAATGTTCTAGAAAACATTTCAAATATCTAATACTGAATGAATAAAACAATGTCATATGAAAACTATCACGGCTACGGAAGACCGAAGGTTAACTACCCCTGAGCACACCGCGAACTGCCCACAATAGTGAATAATGTTCTAGAAAACATTTCAAATATCTAATATTGAATGAATAAAACAATGTCATATGAAAACTATCACGGCTACGGAAGACCGAAGGTTAACTACCCCTGAACACACCGCGAACTGCCCACAATAGTGAATAATGTTCTAGAAAACATTTCAAGTATCTAATATTGAATGAATAAAGCAATGTCATATGAATAACCACCGCAATTAAGGAATATATACAATTCGAAACACGTCTTTATAAGAACTTGATAGGAACAAATCGTGTTTTCAACGATTGCCTAATGATACGCAATACAAACATGTAACGAGTTCAAATAAACCACACATTCATGTTTTAATAAAATAAATATAAAATCCAGATGCATTTTTAAAATATATTGTTTGTAGGAAATTCCTCGTACGATTTGAATTTATATCACGCTTACAATCGTGATATCAAAACACATAATTAAATTCTCGTATTAATTGAAACAACACAGCGCCTTCGAATACAGGCCGATAATAAAATAATTAACCGCAATAGAAACCATAAATGTGTTCCCCAGTTGAAGACCGGCCGCATCTAAATTAACTATCTCTATACAACATGTACAATTCGAAATACGTTTTATAAGAACTTGATAGGAACAAATTGTGTTTAGAACGGTTGCCCAATGACGCAATAAAAACATGTAACGAGTTCAAATAAACCACACATTCATGCTTCAATAAAATAAATATAAAATCCAGATGCATTTTTAAAATATATTATTTGTAAGAAACTCCTCGCACGATCTACACAAATCATATAGAAATCCGTGTATTCAATCGCCAGTACAGACAACAAAGCATTCGTTAGCATAAAAATACATCCGCCCTGAAGAACCTCTCGCACATTCCGAACCTCGCGACATTGAATATACATAATTATACTGAATTTTAAAACCCACGAACAAACACGAAACACCCTTCGTCAGTAAAGTATTCCATTTTAAAGCCTTTATATCTTTGGTAATATATGAATATCGAATTTAAATGATTTTTCATATGAACAGCGACAGAAATATATATTTCATAAGCGTTATGCAATAATTCACAGTCGCCACATTACGATTTCTTGTACATTAAATCCGAAGCGCGTATAGTAATAATTATCACTAGGCCCAAAATACGTAACAAAACAATCCACAACATGTATCAATAATTGTTACGATCCAGAAAGTTCTAAATTGAATACACGAAAAAGGCAATAGAAATAAATAATATTGAAAATGCTTAGCTGTTCACTGTTCCAATTCTCTTTGAATTATTATCAACCTCTGGCTTTTTCCTCGATCCAGCCAAATTATCTTCCTTACTGCGGACTCTCCTCGACAAAGCCTCCGCCGACCTTCAAGCTGAAAACTCAAGTGCCGCTCTCTAATTTGTAACGCCTAACAATAGTCCCTATCTCGCGCCATCTTTGATTCCAACTCGCGTGTAAAAGTCAAAATCTAACTCTAAGGACGCGTTTCATTGGCCAGTTCGTTACGCGGACAACCGCTTTTGATAGGCTCGCTTCGCCAACTAAAAGAACATAAAGCCTGCTTTACACGCCCGCGTGCAGAAATAATAAAGCTCGTCCGCACTTACCTATCCGGCAAATATTTAATTATAGAGTATTTAACGGTTTGTGAAGCTTCTCTTTATTATAAACTTTAGCAGATAGATATTTTCGTATAATTTTTCAGCAATGTCTATTTGAATAGGCCAATATCGTTACAGCTTCCCCCTGGGGCGGCGCGGTACGATCGCATGAGCAGGAACGCGTCGCCACAAACATAGGTAGCTATTAGACCCCTTCGTTCCTTCGTTTGGCATCATTTGGTATACCCTTAGAAAATTCATCCGCGAACCAGGTGTTGCAAGTAGCTATGGTAAGACGTATTAGCTAAATTGACTAAGTCCTACGCGCAGGCATGTTAGAAAGTTAATAAGAAACCAAAGATAGTAAACCGTATCTACATCATTTAAACAGCAAGTAAGGCTCAAATACCCACAATTAATCGAAAGTAACTTGAACGCCTCATACGATCGCGCCCGTTATTCAACTAGATCTTAAAATCTTCAACATTGTATAAGCAATCCTGCTTATAGCTATGCTTCCCCCGTTCTGAAAGAATTTGATTTCATGTTAGAATTTCGTCCCCATGTAAGTGTTCATCAACACGTTATACCATTGTACACCCTTCCCCCATCCAAAATTGGTCCGTTTTATCCACACTTCCTCTCTCAAAACGCGTTCGCCGCAAGTTATTAAAATAGCACGCCTTACTACAATAATCTACTCCCCGTAATAAAGAAGTAGTTTAGCAATCCCGACGATCCCAAACGCACGTGTTCACGCAGTGATGAAGACGCCTTGTTCCCAACTACAACTGTTTTTTTTTTTCTCTAAAGTGCTCGGTTAATATAAATTTGAGAAATCGAAAGAAAAGGTGACCGCATCTATTTTATTCAACTGATTGGGAAGATCCGAATTCCCATTATCAATCGAACGTCCCATCGTTGTGCCTGTCAATTACTCGACCCCATTCCGCTTTCAACAGATCAAAAGAGACACCACTTCCCCCGCTCCGTCACTCCTCGTTTCCCTTTATAGATGGTACATCCCTAGTGCTCACCAGCTCGTTACATTGTAGCACTTCCCCCGGCGTATACTTCCCCTAACACCTTCTGACTAGCACCAATACCCGAATATACGCGACGACAAGGACACTATACAAACAAATTCGAACGCGAACCGCGATAAGTTTTTAAAATTCCAGAATTGTGTTAAACTATGATTTTGATGTTCATCTTATTCGTGTGAGCCAAACAACCGGATTCCTAGTATATAGAGCCACGCATTGATCTCAATATCCCCTTGTACACGGGTACTTAAAATGATGATGATGCTTCGCTATTACCCCCTTCCCCAAAGCTATATGTGGCACGCATCCAAAATCTTCCAAAGATTAGTTTGTAAAATCGTATCCCCCTATAATAACTGCAGACCGCGTATCAACAAAAGGTATATTCCTATTATGATTGTTCTCAACTAACTACACGACTAACTCTCAAAGGAGATATCTAAAGACGATGCACATCCATTAAAGAAGCGCGCCACGTACCTACTTGTTGAAAAAAGTAATCGACAATTTGAATCTACATTACACTATTGTTCCCATAGTGAACACGCACCCGCATCTCCCCTCTCTGTTGATAAAATACTAAAACTGCTGGCACTACACTTGTACGATCCTAACGCCCTTCCCCCTGTCTATAAGACTCTATTCCCATGTCCAACCAACCGAACATCCGCTATCCGCCAGAAAATATGTAAGTCCAAAGCTAGCTCACATAACCGTCCTGCAGATTATAACGCTTCGCCTTTCACCACGTTGACAGGATTATCCAAATTCCGACTATTTGCAAAATAATTCAATGTACTTGACCCGATACGTAAGCGTTGAAGAAACGGTTCTTATATCAAGTACATCGCGATATTATCAACCTCAATAGACATATATATCATAACCTTACTCCAGGTCTAAACCTTTTACAGCCCTCTCTAAACGTTCTGCTTATAATTCTTAGGTAATCACTAATCTAGGAATTGTAAAAGACGCTTGACGATACCGTTTCGAAAGCATGGGCTAATGTTACTACTCCCTAAAGAAACAAAGATTTTTCGCGAGGCAAAAGAAAACGAAGAAGGGTGACAAGTACATACATACAAACACACACGCATGTACATGTGTACATGCATACATGCGGTTACAACTTCACATCATGCATGCATCGAATATAAGTCCGTAATATACATCATGAAATAACCAAGACTGTAAATTGTAGATCGTAAATCGTAAATCGTAAATTTTAAATTAGAAATTGAAGTTCAGCCGAAGTTGAAGTTGAAATTGAAAATGATCAAACATGCCAAAGATAGGTATAACGAAGGAGAATGAAGTGATTCAAATCATAACCGCCTGTAAAACTAGAGGCGACGAAGGAGCCGGAACCGATCTCTCTATACCGTGTCAAACATTATTTGGAACTAGTTCTAAACCGGAAAGGAATCCAACTTTCGAAATGTAACATGTCCAAAAAAAGATTTTATCTGTCCCGAACTACAACCGCGCGCATATAATATAAAAATCCCTGAAGTGAAACTCGCACAGATGTCACTACTATCCCGTCAGAAGATTTTTCAAAGTACCTAAAATTATAGAAAACTTATTTTTTCTTCAAGGCATACAAGATGTTCTAGAATTATCAACCTTCACGTTATATACCTTCAATATTTAAAAGGAAATATTTCCTAACACACCGTTTCTTTAAAATATTGCTTAATTACCCATGGTAGCTATCACTTATATCTATAAAATGTATATGGCGCGTGTATACTCAATATCATCAATATCAAGATCAAATGCCTATCGCCGCTACTATTAAGAACCGGTTTATTATATAATAAACTATATTATATAAAAAAAAAAATATATATATACTCGGCCGAACGCGATTCCAACTAGACCGCGTAAGCCATTACCGCTTGGCCACTACAAGACTTTAAATAGATATTTTAACTCTCTTGTTTTTGAATTAATACGTGATTTATATAGACCGTGCGAACACATTATAATTAAAACTATATTTTTTTTTCTTTTTACAATATTAACTAATCTAATAAAATGAATACGAATCTCACTCTTGAAACATATCTCCTGGTCTAACGGGACCACTGTAACGTATCTACCTGTACACCTAAGCTAAATACCTAACTATAAAGTTTAATAATGTAAGTTTTACGAAAAGCCCAAAGCTTGAGACTTTAAGCTACCGCATCGAGCTTTATTACAACTTTTGTGACTTTTAAGCACACACTTTATGCTTTAAGCTACTAGATAAAACTTAAGTCGAACTTAGAACTTCGGAAGTATGTTTACATGAAAGCTAATATTATTTTTTTTTTTGTTAAGAATTTATATTTTCAAAATTGGCCAGTCGTGATCTATCTAGTGGTTAGGAAAATTCCTCCTCCGTTGTGTCCGTAGCTATCCAAAATTCTTTTGATATGTGGTGAGATTCGTATTCTTATTAACGCGACTAGACTAATATAGATCGAATTCTTACCTAACTATGGAAATAACAAACGCACGTAACTAATCCGTACTCGTCCTTCTAGAAACCGCTCTAGAATTCTACAGTTTCGCCTATATGAGAGATAGCCGATATCGTCCACGTCCGGAGTCGGCCTAAAAGCCAATTATATGCGGCGTAGCCGAGGAATAAACGCTAGTAGCAAAACTCCCTTACATTGAACCGCCATAACTATAATACCATCGGGGTTAAAATACTGTAATATAAAACAATACAATCGTTGCCAAGTTAACGGCATACGCTAAAGATTCCGCCCGCATTGATTATCAACATCTCATAATAGCAGCTTAGAACAGTGTCAGCACAACCACATGTGGCACCCATTTATGACAGATTTACAAGATATAATAGCATACGTTATATTCAAAACACAAGTAAGAAACCTACCAATAGCGCATCCCACGTTGTCCGATCTGCTCGATCTGTTCATAGTACATAGTAGGGGAAGACAAACATATATATATTCATAACAACTATGCGCAACAGAGGCTCAGGGCAAGCTTTGTCTGACATTATCGCAGCCCGAGATTCTAAGGGAATGGAAGATACAGATTTGTAAGTGAAATTTAAGAAGTGTCTAACCACTTCTGTTCAAACGTGGATTCTAGATGCCACCCCCCCCCTGTAGGGGGGAGGGGGATGCGGCCCCAGAGCATCGCCGCATCCGGTGGTTAACTCCTGTTTAGACATAACCTCCCACACTAAGCTGCAGACCAAGATCAAGCCGAGACTCTACTGCTCCTGCTGGAATCCCCCGAAGTCCTCGCTTCCCGGCGACAAACATATCAGGAAGAAATCCCGCGTCTGATATTAAGGTTTGTATATTATCCCGCGGGGCAGTCAAATTGACTGGTGTATTATGATGAGGATCCCACGTTGCGGCTACATGAACCGGATTATTATGATGTTTACTGCTGATTAAAGGGCTGAATGAACTAACTGGGTGACTGGAAAAGACTCTCCCTTGAGCGCGTCAGTCAGAGCCATGTTAGCATCGCCCAAATATAGTTGATGTGATTGATCCCACGGTGTAGTCTTATTGACTAGAGATATTAAATGATGGTAAAACAGCATGATTATTACAGTTGATTGTGTAGTTCCTGATATGTTTCTCGCTGGCCGGGAAAGGAGAACCCCGAAGGTCTCTGTATACAGCAAGTTAGAAAAGGTGGTGAATGATGAGAAAGATGATGTTAGTAATGCCATCGTGCTCCTGAATGCGGTCCCGATCATAAAGTTGATTGTTAAACTGCTGACAGATCTCGTTCATTAAAGCGGTCCCGAGCATAAGTATAACTGTCGAACTGCTACCTGCATCTTATAATTTCTCGTTCATGAGGAACGTCCTATCTCGTCCTTGAGTACGGAGTTATTACATTCACATACATTCATAACCAGGGCCCGAGCTCGTCGCACCAAGGGGACTGAAAAGACGTGAGAGGTTCTTCCCCTTAGATGTTAGAGGGGTAACCGCATCAAGACCTTCAGACCATCCTGTAATTCTTGGCTTTAAAACCCAGTCACAACCGGGTAGATACAGTTAAGATGGCCCTACCTGGTCCCTGACCTAAGGTGTCTCCCCAATCTAATCAGACTCCGTAGCCGAGAACGCGCGCTCCGACATTCGACCCTGTCTTGCCACGCGAGTAGATCCAACTTCATCTTTTTCCACAATCGAAATTCAGCCTCCCAAGATCACGGGGCGTGAAAGACGTACGACTCCTCGCCTCCCGACCATGAAGAGACGAACTTCCCCATTCGTTTCTCGTTCATTATCCCATTTATAATCCCCGCGTGCCTCACCTTGAGAGTCTAGCGCCGGTAATAAGATCTCATTATGCTACGTTGGAAGTTAATATTGCACAACCGGGCGAAATGCCTATTTTCCGCGAACCTATTCAATTTGTAAAACACAATAACATGTATTTATTTATGTTAGTAAGACGTTTGAAATGCAGAATGCACGTACAATGACCTCGCTTCTATCCTAAAGATAATTAAGATATAATCCCGACGTTACGTCCCGACATCAGTACTAATTTGTTTCCGCGTCCGTTACCGTCGGCTCTGAACCCACGTAATGAAATGAATAGTGACCATGTGACACTGACAAATTATATAGCACGAACATTCCATTTGTTACACATAAGAAAACATCAGGAATAAATAATATTAAAGGTTCTTATCTTATTTCTGTAGTTGGTCTGCTTCTGAGATGGCATCCTGATCCGAAATCATATTGCGGGTTCTCTCCAAAATTGAGTAGTTACCAGCGCCTGTGTAG
>JADDOH010017428.1:0-13814 GCA_016648135.1 Agrypnia vestita
TCTGTTGCTGTCAAATGAAATTTAAATTATGTGCTGCCATATGCAAAATTATTTTGGCGTGCACTTGTCTATGATTTTTATTTTACACAATTGCAACACCCCTAATCCGATTTTAAATTTGAAACAACTCAATTCTTCGAGATTTCGCGTGACCTTGAGGTTAAGCTCAGTTTAAGCCAGTATTTCCGCTTACTTTGATCGAACATGAAACAACCGGGCCTTAGGCCCGGTTGTTTCAAGTTCCATCAAAGTAAGCGGTCGAGCAAAGCATAGATTTTTACGAAAACGGATCGTCTGATTGGTGGAGAAAGTAAAAATCTATGCTTTTAAAGAACGCTTACTTTAATCCAACTTGAAACAACCGGCCCTTAGGGATGTTCCGATTAGGGATGGGCGTTGAATGGACGGACTAGTTGAAATCAACCGTTGACGTTGCATCGACTCGTCGACCGTTTACGTTTATCGCATGGACTAGTTGAATTCGTAGACGGTGGACAGCGGACGCCGTGGTCGGTGGACGATTCGAGATTAACGCAATGCAAAGCAACGAGCGAGAGCAAGACAAAACGTCTCCGTTTATTTCTCTCGCTGTCGACTTGTAGATGCCATAGACGTCATAGACGGCTCGACGGGTAATTTCATTTCAACTCTAAAGTACACTACCATAGAGTGCAGATCTGTGTACACGAACTATGACTAGAGATTTGAAATTTGAATACATGCGTAGGGCGAGATAGGCTTAATAAGCTATTATCTATTATTTTTTTACTTGATTTTTTGTGATGTCACGTGCGACGATTCGGTGAATTCCCAATTTTACGCTGTATAAAATAAAACAATTCTGTTTAATTATTTTATTTTTTATTGAACTATTATTAATTAATAGGCCGGCTAGATATTTTTCTAAAATCAATATTTTATTCGATCGATCTCGACTTCTTATATATTTACCTGAAAAGGGATGCTAAAATTTAATTATTGTGTTATTTCCTTACTTTTCAACTTTAGCATATAAATGATAAACAAACTTGTAGGGAATAAAAATTTCTATACCTAACTATGGTCCTTATTCAGGAGTCCAACATTAATTATTGTATATGTAATATAATCTTGAATTTAGGTTTAATTAATTTTTATTATAAATTCCCTATTTTCAACTTTGTAGATAAAAAAAATTAATCTATTATAATTTTGTTTACACCACTTTTTATTGGTTTTTTACATGTTTCGGGAACAATGTTCCTTTTCTCAAATTGAGCCTTAAACTAAAGTTGACAAATAATACAGATATATTTATTTATTAATAATGTCACCACAAAGTGAAAGTCTTACTTTGAAAGATGTATTCTTTAATAAATTTCTAGATAACATCTCAAATATAAAGTATTTTTAAATTATGTATTTTTTTATAAATTTATAGATAATAAATAAATGTAAAGGTTTTTATAATTTTATTTCACTTGTATTGAAACGAATGAATTTTTCGTAATCGATTTGAGTTAGTGTAGTGATAGTCCAACGTTTTACAAAAAATAATACTCATAATCAAGGCAGGAATATAGTCCTGCTAGGTTATTATTGTTTTACAAATAACCCTGTACACATGTAATAATGTGTATCTAATATATTTTTTTATACACACATTGCTTTGTACTTTATATTTTTAATTTTTATACTCATATTTTAATGCTTATACCCGATACTTTCACTGCTAATATATGTAGTTTATATTTATATTTTACTGCTTACACCTGATATTGTTGTGTACACCTACTTCTTTCTTTATTACATATAGAAAGAAGTATATAAAACAATATGTAAAAGCCTATAAACAAATAAATAATAAAATATTTCTTTTTACATATAAGCACAAGTAGCGGTTTTACTTTCCCCGAAACTATATTCCTTCGAACTTCTTTAAATTTTAAAAATTAACGTAATAAAAATAACCAACGGTGCCGTCGAGCAGCGTCGCGTCAAACCGTAGACAGTTGACTATCGTCCCGATGTTTAGATAAACGTCCGCGACGTCCGCGTAACGAAGTTGACGCGTCAATTAGTTGACGAATTCATCTAGTTGATCGTCTCGTCGATGGATGGACGTGGACGGTCTCGTTTCGTCGACGGTAAATACATCGACGACCCATCCCTAGTTCCGATACCATTAAAGTATCGATACCTACTCATATCAGAAGTACTCAAATCATTTTTCGATACTACTCATACAAATACTCCTAATGCATCGATACTTACTGATATCATTACTTTAAGAATTTTTTTATGAAACTAACGTATAAAATAAATATTAAAGGACAATATTTTGTGAGGGCAAAAATTAAAAGTAAAGTAATTAATTAACTAATTTTAATTTAATTAACAAAAATTATCTTTTATTGTTAAGTATATTAAACAAAAAACTCTTTAGCATCAACATTGCCCAAAAAGGATTTTCAAATTTTACATACAAATTATACAGAATCATAATTTAATAAACTAGAAATAAGAAAAAGTGTACTATAAAAAAACCATGTCCTTTTTACAAATATTAATTTTTTAAATATATTTTCATGTTAAGGCGGGTCATACAATTTTCAAGCTGTCAAAAGAGGCGATATGCGTCGATAGATCATGCTACTTCAATACGAGATCGAGACATAAACAAACGTCATATCAGATAAACTGTGCACGAGCGTATTATTTACATGTCATTGCAAGATAGAAAGGTTGCGAGGAAACGAGACAACCATACGGAGTACCGACGTTTAAAATATGTAGGAACGCAAGTCATGCTCGCATACTATTATTTGAATTTTAAATTTTTTAAGTCTAGAATTTACAAAGCGTATTTATATTTCTCCAATAATTTATGTGTTAAAAAAATAGTAAACAACATTTTTTCTTATATCACTGTTTTTTAATTTAAAACTTATGTCGCATAAGCAGATTTAGATATTATTTTGACTTTCGACTGAAATGTCAAAACACCTGTGAATTTAATTCAATTCAAATATTTTTTTATCTAAAATAAACAAAATACTTCTCCAACAATATGTATTGAATTAAAAAGAAAATTAACAACCATTTATCTATATTTTAAAAATTATGTCGTAAATTAATATCTTCCTTGGCTTTATAAATTACAATGACATCTTCGCGAATATATCGCCGCCTACAAGGTCACCAAAGCACGCGTGTGACAAACGACGACGAGCGTTCAATGTGAGTTTATCAGTAAAAAAGCAAAATAATATTAAACCAGTTAAAAAAAAAACTTATTATTTGCGACAAATAGATTGCTTTCGAATGTATAACATGGTATTATTTTGAACTAATGTCAAATTTGGCATAAAAACACGTTTTAAAGTGATTTTTTTATGAAAAAGTGTATGGACTACAGAGGAATGTCCGCCTCTTCTGCACGACACGCGGCATCTGATTCAAAACTGCGCTATTTCTTGACACATTTCACACTTTAGAATTTTTATTTTAAAATAATTATTAACATATTTTTAATAAAAAATATAGCTTTTAATTAGTGAATGAAGACTCAAAGTGCGAATATAGATACAATATATCGTTTAAAATCATATTTTTGTATGAATAAACAATATTTGAAAAGCATCAAAATCGTAAAAATTTCTAGCATGTTTGAAACATTATAAGTTTTATTAATATTGAATATTTCTTAATATCCTACGTACGGATTCTAGACAATTAAGTAAACTTTATACGTATAAAAAAACATATTATGCTTACATACAAATTTTCAACGAACGACTCTCCGCCCGGGAACATTAAAAACGTTTTTTTTGCCGCGGCCTGTGGATTAATGCCTATATTTTTCTTATTTATTGTAAATAATGTTCAGTTTATTACTTTTGTATAAGAACAAAGGTTCTATCTAAGTTATCGCCCTAAAAAATTGCAATCTTTCATATAAATTCTGATATAAATGAATAATAAAAACCCACATTTTCGTAAAAAACGCCGAAATATGCATTCGCAGTGAATGTACCGCCTTAAGTAGGTACTTTATTATTATTCATTTTCCAGATATAACTTATTCAATATTTTGATTGTCTATACTTTATTTTTTAATATAATTTTTTGTTATCTTCTGTGTATAGTTTTCTGGGATATTCCTCTCTGGACGGCCGTGAAAACCTAAGAACATTTTTAATTTTTTGTTAGTATACAATTGTATCCTGATGAAGGGGCCATAGACCTTGAAACATGTTGATATTTTCAATATAAAAAAAGTGGTGAAAACTAAGTATATTTTATTAATTATAAAAACAGTGTGGTCTGGCCAAAGAAAAAAGTAGTTGTTAGTATGAAGATACATTTCACTCTTCTTCGTCTGAAGCATCATCAGTATCTATGTCAGCTTCATCATCGTATCGCCTTTTTCAGGTTGATCATCCGCGTCCCATGAAAGCAACATTTTTATCGTTTCTGGCTTGAAAGGTTTTGATTTTTTGGAGGTTTCGGCCTAATGCAGCTTAAAAATGGGTCAAACGTTATCAAAAGTATATTTATTACATCCATGTTGCATTGAACTCGGCAAAATTTTCTGGAATATTTTTCTCTTTACTCTGATAGGGCGGGTTATGCTCGAATAATCCGCGAGAGGCGCAGATTACACGACGCAATGTGCAAAGCGCCCTTATCAAGGGAATGTCAAGGAAAGTGGCGGGAAGTTCGAAACACTCTGATGCTCATATACACATTTATTAAAAAGGCACAGTCAAAATTTATGCTCTAAAACACTATTTCTAACTTTATAACTAATCTTAGCCTAAAAACAAGCAGTCCGAATCCCACATAAGTCTGTCGTGTCCTTTTACATCTGAGTTCTCAAAAAAAATCACAAAAAGCACATATCCACTATCGGAGGCCCTCGTGACCGTGAGGGGCCCGCATCCCAAGTTGCGCGGTTCGCGGAGACCGCACGTGGTTTGGCTTGGCGTGTCCGGCCGCGGGATCTGGCTGGAGTTTCGGAAACTCGCGGGGGGCGCACGTGGTCCAGGCAGCGGAAGCACGTGGCGTCGGTCCTCCCCGGTCGCCGCTGGAGCCGAGCTGCAGGAAGGCGTCAGGCCTTCCTCAGGAGTCCGCCGTGGTGAAGCGGCCATCGCCTGGGTGGTACGAGGCGCTGCAGGCCATTCTCTCTCAAGACTTCTTCAAAATTGTTTTTGAATATAAAAAAAAAAAATAAGTACAAAATTAGTTAGTTCACAAAAATCAGAAGAAATAGCAGCATTATGAAATAATTTAAAACCTAGGTTATGAATTCAGTTCTACATGCCTGATTTTACAATACCCATTGTAAAAATTGTCACAATTTACTTCACCGGACTCAAAAACGCCTTCAATTTTACGAGTTTTTTTGTTATATTCACTTGGCAATAGAACGTGCGATCAGCAATGCGATTAAAAGACGAATGTGTTGTGAGTTACAAATATAAAAAAAACATGGCGGACTATTGTGACCTAGACCCTAACCGTACTTTAGGTAGCTGTGGTTTCCCGGAATTTGATATTTTGTGATTTCGACTTTTAATCGACTTCTTGGGTCAAATACTCCTCTGTGCGACGTTTCGTATCTCATTGCAGGGTCTATCATCAAGATTGATGTGTTGTTGTGAGACCACAACACCAACACATCAGCCCCGATGGTGGAACCTGCAATGGGAGCCAAAACGTCGGCCAAAGTGGTCAGATACATACAGCAGAATATTCCAGAAAACTACACGCAGAAAATTCTTTCTTATTTTTTCAAATTGATTTGTCCGGGTATAGTATTGCATGATAAGTTACCTCATTCTTTAGCTAGAGGCTCGGCAAGATCATAATTATAATAAATCTCATAATTCTCCTACAATTACTTACGTATCCTGTTTTATTTTTATTCAATATATTAAAAAATATAAAACTGATGTGGTCAGAACTGGCACGACGACATGGCCAAAACTAGGTAAGCGGCCGGAACTGGTACATTTGAACACATTTCAAGTTTGATGTTTTTATTTTAAATTATATTAAATTTGATGTACTTGTTTTCAACATTTTCAAAAAAGTAATTAATGTGCTGTATGGGGAAATTAAAAAAAATCGATTCGGACTATTTTTGAATTCGTAGTGATGCACAGTTAGCAAAAATATTGTGAAGTGGCCAAAACCGGGCCTTCAACGCTACGTCTATCCTGTTTGGAGATCGCCGAAATGTCGCTATCGTGGAGCAATGAAGAGGCATTCAAGTTTATTATTGTACGGACAGAAATTAATTATGTATACAATGAATGAGTTTTATATTTCATATAATTTATTTCGAAAACTTTCATTTAGTCATGATAAAAATTATCACTTTTTTGGTTTGTTTCGTCAAACCGATTGAAAATAATAAATATGAATTATTTTTTATTTTACATATATACGGCTTTAAAATTTGTACAAAATGCATAAACAATATACAAATGTAAACATTAATTATTTGAAAATGTAAACAAGAACAATATGATGATCGACATTAAAAAATGTAGAATGAAAAGACAAAATAAAACAATTCAACGAAATTAAAATTAGAAATAGTAATTTTATACAATAGTCAACATAATAAATTAAACAAAGAGTAAAAATATTTTTTATAAATAATCATTATATTCAACTAACTGTGGTACGCACAAGCGCTGCGCACCAATCTCGACGCTATTTTTAACCCAAAAAAAATGTGGAAGCTCGCTCGGAATTAAAAAATAGGCTAATAGGGTGGGTCTCCGCCTCGCGGTATCAGAAATTCACCGTGGTAAATATTTTTACCACAGGCGAAGACGAATGAATTTAAGTTTTAAAAAAAAGAGAATTTAAATTATTCAAAAATACAAAAAATCTAACACTTAGAAAATTTAGAAATTAAACACTTTTTTCACAAATTCGGCTTCGCGAACGGGCAGAGTAACGAGGTAAAAAATGTTTCCGAAAACTGAGGATGCCCGTCCACGAAACCATCCTTTATTTATACCCCTAAAACTAGACATAACGGGATTTTAACGGTCGAAATCGGATTAGCCAGAGTGGGGAGATGCATCTTACTTTCACCCAGAGGCTGCCCGTGATGGACCGCGCGCATCTCCGCTGGGTCGACCCGAAAGCCGCTGTGATACCGTGCAGCGGCGGCCAATTTCGGCCGGTTTTTTAAAGATATCTCACGACAGAAAAGTACTGTATCTGTCATTTAAGTACCAAAATGAACGCCTGACACATCCGCGTGTGAACTACATTATGACAGGTACGCCTGGATGTGTCAGCGTTCGTAAATCGCCTTGAAAGGGGCGATTTCGAATTTAAGATGCATCTTCTCTCAGACTAATCCAATATCAATTTTTATGACGAAATCTAATAGGAAATGACATGCCGATTGCGGTGATATGCGACATGTCGGGTTTGGATCAATTTAATATCACTCATCTTGGTGATGTTTTGCGCGTTACGCAGCATCCGGCCCGCCACGTACCGTTAACGTGCGGTCCATAAAACCCGACGCTGGCTGGAACGGACAGGGTTGAGCCATGTAAAAAATGAGAACATAACATGACCACTATGAGCGGCGCGTGTCCACAATAAATCAGCCGCTACATACAGAAAATTGCATTGGAGACGAGGCGTGTATGCCGCTACTGAAAATCGGGTTGCCGCTCGGAGCGCGCGCAAGTCAGTGCCCAGCGGCTGTTGCCGCGACTGGAGGGGGGCCGCGCGCGCATACTGCTTCCAACTAGCTGTAGAACAACATCGCCCGGACACTAGCCCGGAGATTGGCCCTTTGTTGAATGAATATGAAAAATGCAGCCTGTTTGGCTGCCGATGTTATTTCCAGCTACAAGTGTCGATACAAATATGTGTGGAATTTGTATATGTTATGAAAATATTTTAAAAATATGTTGATGTCTTGTAGGAAGCAGCGCTTGGCGCCCTTTTTGTATGCAATATTGTCATGTGCATTATGTTGAATCTCTGATGAGAAAAATGTATTGGAATTTTATGAATTTTTATGAATAAAATGGAAATAAATAATTTTTTATTTGGCACCTATTGGTGCGTGGACAAAGGTTAGAAGTTTGAGCCGAAGGGATTCTTCCGCGATGTAACGCCCCAAAGTAAAGTATGTGTGTGGCACGCGGTACCCGCGATGTTCGCCAACACTAAATGGGCATGAGTGTGGCACGCAATATTCGCCAACACGGGAGACGAGTCTCGCTGCAGAGGGTCTCGTCTCTTTCTTTCCGCCGTTGAATCCGCCGACGGGCAATAAATGTTTTTTGAATATTCAGAGATTTTACAAACTTACCTGACCGGCTATAACTTCTAACGCCTAGTACTCAAATTCCGAGCCCCCGTCTGAGATGCGTATATGGGATACCCTCCACGGGGGCCCGAAGGCCTGCACCGGGCGCCATCGTGGAGATGGTCATCATGAAATGAATGAGTACTGGAAGACCGTGAGAAAAATTTTGTATTTTTCTCGATTTGGAAACGGTAGACGCCTGTTTGCGGGCCCACGTCGCGGTAAGCTCGCGCACACGGCTCGCCGTGGAGAATATTAAAAAGTTGAATTTTTTATCGACAATCAGAGCGGCTTACCGTGGACGAATTCCTACTTATGTAGTGTCATTGCATTCCTTATCTGAATGCCTGTCTGGAAAATGTATTTTTATACATGTGGAATGATATAGGCGCGCCTGAGAGTGAAATAAAGAAATTGGTTTTTGGCGCTTTTTTGAATGCCTATAACTCAGTAAATATTTACCTGAAATATTTGGAATTACTGTTAAAATGAGCGCTTGCATGCGCAAATTACATTTGTCATAGCAAAACTTGTAAAACTGCTGTTTTTGATTTTTTATGAATTTTTGAAAATTTGAGCCGTTTGTGGCGAATTTAATTTTAGTTTTTTGGGCCTTGTATGACCCAGCCCGTCCAAATAACTGTGTTATTATCATCTGCTAGGTCTGTTATTACAAAATAACACAGTATTAGTCTCTTGGGAGCTAAAATGCATTTTTTATGAATTAATTTGTATCTGTCATATGAAATCTGCCGCGCGGTGAAATTGTGCAACCGCGAATGACGTAGTTCACCGCTCGGCCGCTGGGAGCGCTGCGGCGCCTTCCCAGAATTACGCAATCTCATTGGTTTCTGTAATATGCTATGACGCAATCTTGTGAAATTTTGAATTTGGTATAAATAAAATGCATTTTTTGAGCGGGTACCACAGATACGCCACCCGCGTCGGTACGAGAACCGCTATTTGGACAATCTTCTTGCTGCCTTTTCTTTCTGACCCTGCTCACCTACTTTGGACTCTGCTTTCTTGGATTTTTGTGACCACTGCTTTCTGACTTAGACTTCGCTTCGGATTTTTTCTTAGACTTTAATACGATAAAAGCACTACTTCGGCGTTTGACTTCTGACATATCCACGGACTACGAGCTTCACTGCAAATTCTGGTGGCGATCTCTGCCCCACCAGCGAAGACTACTGAGCCGCATAAAAAAGGTGTTCCCATCCGGAACACTGGCTATTGGCCGTGTCAGGCGGGTGAAGATGCTGTTAACTTCGCCCACCTGCACGACCACCTAGGGAATCTATTGCGCAGTTATTAATTTAACTGCCAAAGATGATAAAAAATGTGTTTAAATAATTATAATAGCAGCCCTGAGTAAGGGAATCTGCTCATCTTTAGATTAAATAACCAAACCCTTTATCTCCCATCAGTTTTCGAAATTAAAAGACCGCCAAACCCCCGTTTATTAAAATTACAAGCAACAAACAAGAAATAAAAGTTACATAAAATTACAAGTAACAAACAAGAAATAAAAATTACACAAAATTACAAGTAATAAACAAGAAATAAAAGTTACATAAAAAGGTTACATAAAATTATAAGTTATAAAATTTACATAAAATTACATAAAAGGTCAAAAAATACAATCCAGGTGAAAAAATATACAATCATTTACAATATCATAGCATAACATTTACAAATAACCGGTTCCACGATTGCCGAGACCGACGGATGCTTTTATTTCAAAATGTTCTCCGGTCAATCGCGGAAGGAACCATCATTACACATAAATTTATTTATTTACTCAAAATGTGAGCGACAAATTATCACACATATTTATGACAAATTATCGAACATATTAATGAATGACAAACAATTTTCATTCACTCAAAGGCTATCATTAGCAAATACCTGCATAGCGGGTGGGCCCCACCCCCCGCTGGCGCCATAGCTGTCATTATAATCTCATTAGTGGAGAACAACAAACAAGATGGCGGCGGTGGCAATTAAGTCCTCGCTCCGCCTACCGCCATTTCTAGAATGAATCACTTTCTCTCCATTCATGATATTATTGCATATGCATAAACTTATAATATTAAATAAACCTAGAATAAACACTTATTATTATTAATTAATTAATTAATTAATTAATTATCACATTATTGTTCACACAAATGTTACACACATTATTGTTTGTTTTTATGCCTCGCGCTCGGCGAGCCGATGGCATTTAAGGTCCTGTACGGAACATCCCACCCCCGTGTGACTTCGTCACACCAAGAGGAAGTACAGGACCTCCGGCGGCGGAGTGATGTCGTCTATGTTGTCTCCGACGTCGGCTGCGTCGGCAGGGCGATGACCTTGGTCGCCGGCCGCACGTAGTCTCCGGAAGCAGTCCGTAGCCGCACCACGCGGACTTGGCCGTCGGCGGCGGGTGTGGCCTCCACGATGACTCCTCGCGGCCAGCTGTTGCGGGGAAGGGCGGAGTCGGCAATGATGGCGGTGGCCCCTTCACGAAGCGGAGGGGCCGGCTCCTGCCACTTTCGTCTTTGAGCGAGGGTTGGGAGGTACTCCCGAATCCACCGGCGCCAGAACATATCGGCGAGCTGCTGGGCGAACTGCCACTGCTTCCTGAGGCAGACTTGTTCGTCTAACGGTCCATACACGGCGAGATGAGAATGTCGCCCGGCCGAACCCAAGAGCAAGTGGTTCGGTGTAAGCGGGGCGTCATCCATCGGGTTGACTGAGACGTGCGTGAGCGGGCGGCTGTTCACCACGTTCTCGGCTTCAGCAAATGCCGTCAGTAGAGTTTCTGGGCGCGGGGCGCGCTCCTTCAAAATGGCTTCCAGTGCTCTTTTTATGGATCGCACTAAGCTTTCCCACGCGCCTCCCATGTGGGGGCTCAGCGGGGGATTAAATGTCCAGTCCATGCCCGTCTGCGCTAGGTGATTGCGCATGGACGGATCTGATTTCAGCTCTTCCAGCGCGATGGCTATTTCTCGAGCTGCGCCTTTAAAATTCGTCCCATTATCCGAATATAAATATCTTGGATGACCTCGACGAGCTGCAAGACGGCGTAGGGCCATTATGGCCGAATCAGCATTTAGTGTGTCTGCTAATTCTAAATGGACGGCGCGTGTTGTCATGCAGGTAAACAAGGCGCCGTATCTCTTCTCTTTGCGCCGGCCAATTGTGACTTGGAGTGGTCCAAAATAATCCACCCCACAGTGGGTAAACGGCATGTTATGATGGGCCAGTCGCGCATCTGGCAGTTGTCCCATTAAAGGTGGTTGGGGTCTACTCCGGTTGTTGCGACATCGCTGGCATTCAAAATGTATACGACGCACGGCGGGCCTTAAACGTAAAACAAAGTAATTTTCGCGCACATCCGCCACTGTCACTTCCGGTCCGGGATGCTTCCGCATTTCATGGTGATAACGGATCATCAGGCGTGTATAGGAATGTCCGCCGTCCAATATAATTGGTTTTCTGAGGCCGGGTGGTATGTCGGCCACGGTAGTGGAGGCTAATCTCGAGTCCATTCGGATTATTCCATACTCGTCTAGTTGCGGTGTCGTCGCATATAGTCGGCTGGTACGGGGTAAGGGCCACCCCCGCCGAAGAAGGCCGAGCTCGTTTCCAAATGACTCAGCTTGAGCTTTCCGGATCCAGGATCGTTCCGCCGAAAATCGCTCTTCCGCGACTAAGTCCGCGCCGAGCGCGCGCTGTCTTCCGCGCCGGCAATTATTCACAAATCGTCGTATCCACGCCGTTGTACGTATTAATTTTAACCACGACGAAAAACGCCTGATATCAGGCAAAGCGCCATCTTCGTGGCGCGCGCGATTTATCTGCATGCATATTGCAGGTCGTGTTTCTAATTTTTGCGGATCGGGTTGCGGTGGCCGCCTCTCTTGCGGCCATTCTACTTCCGGTTTCCGTAAAAATAGCGGACCGCCAAACCAAGGGCCTGTAGGTGTCAAGTCCGGCGGTTCTGAGTCCCGAGTCCCGATGTCGGCCGGGTTCAATTTTGTAGGTACCCACTTCCAGCAGGCAGAATGCGAGATCTCATCTATCTCGCCCAGGCGATTTGCTACAAAAGCCGAGTAGCTACGTGGGTCCGTTCGTAACCAACACAGTACAGTGGTCGAGTCTGTCCAGAATACTGTGCGCTCTATGAAACATGTGTGCTCGGACCGAATGTTCGCCGCGAGGCGCGCAGCCATTAGAGCCGCCTGTAGCTCTAATCGGGGCACTGAAAGTGGTTTGAGGGGAGCGACTTTCGTTTTGGCCGCGATGAATACCACCGTTCTGTGGTTGTCGATTTCTTCAACAAAGTATGCTATGGCACAGCATGCTTGTTCCGACGCGTCGCAAAATACATGTAATGATACTTTGCGACGGCGGCTCGATACACTTTGTCGAGCGACAGCGCATTCACTAGCGCGCAGTAATCGGTGCCAATTACGCCATTTCTCGGCGTGCTCTGATTCAATTCGCTGGTCCCAACCGACTTTAGAGCGCCAAACTGCCTGAAGTAAAATCTTCGACCGGATCATTATACATGCCATGAAGCCGACCGGGTCAAATATGCGCATTACCGCGCTCAGTAATTGGCGTTTAGTTGGTCTCTCGTCCGCCTCCAGCTCTGGTAAATTTATAAATTTAAATACAAATTTATCGGTTGCAGGCTCCCAGCTGATGCCTAGCACACGTTCGGTAGTGGTGTCCGGCCCAATAATTTGGACCGGCTCCAAAGCGCGCAAATGTGGCGCAATATGTTCTAACACCTCTGGGTCGTTCGAGGCCCAATTAGCGAGGTGCATACCTCCTCGGCGCAGTACTTCGGTGACGTCACGGGCCATATCTACGGCCTCCGCCGTTGTATCTACGGCGTCCAAATAGTCGTCCATGTAAAACTTATTTCGGACCGCCGCGGCCGCCGCGGGGTATTGTGCGGCGCTGACGTCAGCGATTTTATTTCGCACATACTGTGCACTTGCCGGTGAGCAGGTGGCGCCGAAAACCATCGAAGTCATTTTATATGTCTGCACTTCTCCTCCCTGCTCCCGCCATAGGAATAATTGAGATTCCTGGTCCATTTCCCAAATTTTTATCCTCAGAAACATATCTTGCACGTCGGCCGCCAGAGCTATGCGGCCTTCCCGAAAACGCCAAATATTTCCTAATAAGGAACTCAATAAATCGGGTCCAGTCAAGAGGACGTCATTCAAGGAGACGCCTCGACATTTGCTCGCAGCATCAAAAACCACCCGAATCTTGCCCGGTTTTCGGGGGTTAAAAACCGCGAAATGCGGTAGGTACCAGTGACGCCTACCTAATTGGGCGGTCTCCTGGTCGCTGAGGACGCGGGCGTAACCCCGCTCCACATACTCGGCGATCTTGCCCCGATAAGCCGCCGCAAAGGCGGAGTCTTTGGCCATTTTTCTTTCTATTCCGCTCAGGCGGTTCAGAG
>JADDOH010017429.1:0-37219 GCA_016648135.1 Agrypnia vestita
GGCCGAGAACTCGCGCGCTGTCCTCGGCACGGTACCCATCCTCAACCGGGGCACGGCGATCGGCGTTGGCCCTGAAAGGGGCCTTTGCTCTGTTTCATTCACATGAGAAATTTCTATCATTTATATGACGTGATTACGTCAACTACAGAGCTCGAAAGTTCGGTTGCCTAACGGTAGGCGCAGGCAATGTCCTGTCCGTAACAATGATGATGATGATGATGATGCTATCGAAACGCCTCCTGACTATATATAACTGGGATACTGCTAATGATGATGATGATACTATCGAAACGCTTCCTGACTATATATATAACTGGGACACTGCTAATGATGATGATGATGATGATGCTATCGAAACGCCTCCTGACTGTATATAACTGGGACACTGCTAATGATGATGATGATGATGATACTATCGAAACGCTCCCTGACTATATATAACTGGGACACTGCTAATGATGATGATGATGATGATGCTATCGAAACGCCTCCTGACTATATATAACTGGAACGCGGCGATCGGTGGCGACGACGTAACATAGCGAGTAGTGTGTAATCGGAACGCGGCGTTCAGTGACGGTGATGTAATTTGGCGCGTGGTATATAGTTGGGACACGGCATTCGGTGATGATGGTGGCGATGCTGATCTGACTATCCCCCCCCCCCCCGACGATGCACAGACGTATGAGTACGTAAATAAATAAATATATAAATAAATAAATTGATAAATAAATAAATAAATTAATCAATTAATAAATTAATAAGTAATTAAACAAATGAATAAATAAATAAATATATTATTAATTAATTAATAAATCAGTCAATCAGACAAGTAAATGAATAAATAAATATATAATTAATTCACTAATCAATCAATCAATCAATTAAATAAATAAATAGATAAATAAATAATTTATAAATAGATGAATAAATAAATGAATGAATGGCTGAATGTAAAATAAATAAATAAACAAATAAATAAATATATATATATATGAATAGACAAATAAATACCTAATTAATTAATTAATTATTCAATCACTCAATCAATTAAATAAATAAATAGAAGTAAATAAATAAGTTCGGCGTCGAGCACACGAGCCGCCCGATCCCTGGAAGTTCACACACATGCAGAGAAGGGTTAATTTGGCAAATTAATTCGCCCCTATAATGGTCAGTACGGATTCAACATGCAAACAACACCTGTGGAAAAACATATGTAAAGTTTACGGTACAGGGGTTAGCTTTCACTGTCGGCGCTTCTTCCGTCTCTGTCTGGGGTGTCGAACCCGAGACCATTCTTCTTAATTGTGCGCCACCTCTATATATCGTTATAATCTCAAAACGGAAAGAGGATGACATGACTTACCCATCTGCCGCCGGTTATATCCAGTCCAGTGCATCGTAGTTTCACTTCATGTACCTCACTTTATACCTAAGGATTGCGGACACTTGCCTTGCACGCGCATACGATTCACAGGCCCCTAATTAACTATAGTTCGCGACCTAACCTTTGATCCTGCCACTACGCGCTTATAAGTTTCCGTAGCTGGGGCTTAGTATCCAGCCTCTGCAACTATACGGTGTATATACTTTAATCAAACCGAAACTAGACATTATTTTCTTTTCTTTAAATTTATATTCCTCGAGATACCGGAATTAGACGCTAGCTCGACAATTGTAAGTATTCATATATCTTAATAATACTGTAACATAGTCCTTACGCATCCGTACTTACCCGGGTCACCGAAGCTAAACTCTACTTCTAAACTATACTCTAATGATTATACGTACCGATATTTTTCATAAAACCGTTACCCGTTATTTTCCGATGTTATATATTCTTATATTTATCCGAAATACCGGGATTAAGCTTTGAATCTAGGATTCCATGCATTTATAAATTTTAACAAACCCATGAAGCAACCACTTGTCCACTTGTTGTTGTTAAACAATTGATTGCTTCTATAATAAAACCCCACTGGTCTACATCTTTATAAGGTCAATACATATTACTTTTAGGGTCCGCCGATTTAGTTTTTATTCTTAATATTATTCTTAATATAAATTTATTATCATCTCGAATATTTGATATCTACTCTCCGGCAAATTTTAATATAGTTTAAATCGTTTTAATATAGTTTATCATTTTAATATAGTTTAAAAATAACGGGATTCTGTAATTCCTACAAGTATAAACAACCCCAATCTTACCGAATCCATTTTATGTAGTGAAAGACGCGGGATTTATATTCTTCCTAAAATGTAAAATGAACCCGGTCTAGATGAAACATCCTTATTTAGTTTCAGGACAACGAGGTTTACGCGTTCCACGAGGAATATGATATAACCCGATCTAAACGAAGGTAATTTTATATAATTTTAGGACAGCGGAACTTACAAATTTCATAAAGTATATCGTGAAGCCAATCTAGGCGGAGACACTACGTATATTTTAAACAGAGTAAGAGTTTAAATTTTACCATCAAGTCTAATACACCGCAAGAATGTCCTAGGCATAGTAAACAAAATAGCGGTCAAAACTGTAGTGTTTCTATGTTCACACGTTTTAGCTCAAAACGAATACTATAATTTTCACATTTATAATACAAGACGCGAATTTCTAAACGAAACATTTTAAAATAGTTCTAATTGAAATCTACATGTTTCATATTTATTAAATGAAGGCGCGAATTCTAAACGAAACACTAACATTGTTTAAAAACGGGACCCTATATTTATATATGCTTAAAATGAAACGCGAATTCCCGAACGATAGCATTTTATATAACTAAATGTAACGAAATCTTATATAGTTTATAAATAAGAAGACCCGGCCCCAGGCGGTTTTTATATATTTTCAATATAACGAGGCCCTACAACATCTTTATAAGTATAATACAACCCCGGTCTATCGAAACAATGTACTAGAAGTTTTTATATGTTTGAATACATGATATACGTTTTTTTTTTATACGCGTTTTTATACGCGAGATTTACGTTTTCGTACAATACAAAGTAACCCAAATTATACTAACGTGATTTTTATATAGGATTACAACCGCGAAGTTTACATCACTCCTAAAGTATAACCAGAACTAATTGAAACATTTTTTCATAGTTTAAGTCCGCGAGGCAAATATCTTTCATAAAATATAAAATACCCGAATCAAATTAAACATATTTTTACCTTATAGACTTTCCCCAACGCGCGTAATAATCCCGGCCACATGAAACGTTTTTATATGTTTTAATAGCGCGGGACCTATGTTTTCCTATATAATATAAGATAACCCGGGCCGAACGGAAGCAATTTTATATACTTTATAAAATAGTGAAACTTGTACTTCTGTAAAACCGTAAATAAACCCCGACCCCCACGAGATTATTTTATATAATTTTTTAGAATAATGAAATTTCATACATCTGTAAAATTGTAAATAAGTCCCGATTCTCACGAGATTATTTTATATAATTTTCTAGAATAATGGAATTTTATACACCTGTAAAATTGTAAATAAGTCCCGATTCTCACGAGATTATTTTATATAATTCTCTAGAATAATGGAATTTGTACACCTGTGAAATTGTAAATAAACCCCGATTCTCACGGAATTACTCTATATAATTTTAAACGAAATGAAAATCTAGATTATTATGGGCTGAACCTGATACCCCGCGAGATCAGCTATATATTTTTCACTAAACGTATTTTTAATCCCAGAATTTATTCGCTATAATTTTAACGGACTCTTACTATTAAACATAAACAAGAAAAAAATTATTAAAATAAACTAAATATTCTTTCAATAACTAAAATAAATCCGGTCTAATCGAAACATTTCATATAACGAAATATTATATGCCTTACAAATGTAAAAATTAAAATGTGACCTCGCGTATTTAGCAAAAGATAGGTAATTTTATAAGACTTATTTAAAATCGAATCTGTTAGTAACAACCCTTTTATCTTTTAACAATTTCCCGCGTGTTTAGCATAAAATAGGTATCTTTATAACGCACAGCTAGTTTCCGGAGATCCGCCAATACTATTCCTGTATACTTAGTAAAACGAAAATTAACTAAATTTGAACCCTAGCGGTTCCTGAAATTCTGCGAGTATTATTCTGTGAACCTAGTAAGACGATAAAAATAATTAACTTTATAGAACGTAGTGATTCCCGAAGTTCTGATATGCCAAATTAATTTCCTTTATAAAATAAAATCAAACCCGTACTCTGAGTACCACAAAACAAAATAATCTCCAACAATCAATACGGGTTCCAATCAAAACTCTCAACAGAAGATGCAATATGTCAACTAACGGAATTCTTAGTTACACAATTAGATAAAGACAAACGTTGTATTGGTATATTTTTGGACCTAGCCAAAGCTTTCGATACGGTGTCTCATCCACTGCTGCTGCACAAGTTATCAGCTTTGGGAATAAGGGGGACGGCTTTGGCGTGGTTTGAAGATTATCTAAATAACAGGGTTCAGGTAGTTAAATCGGGCGATCACTGCAGCAACCTCCACAAAACATCATATGGAGTACCGCAAGGAAGTGTTTTGGGACCCACGCTCTTCCTCATATATGTCAATGAAATGTGTAACTCCAATTTAGAAAACGGTAAAATAATTTCTTTCGCAGATGACACAGTGCTTCTTTTTCAAGATGATTCCTGGGAAGATGTTTTAAAAAAGGCACAAAGTGGATTGAATCGAATAACATCATGGCTTGACAAAAATCTACTAACAGTAAATGCTTCAAAGACAAAATACATGTGTTTCTCCATCAGTAAAAGAACAGTAATAAAGCAGCCCAAAAATCTACTGATTCACACATGTCAATCAAAAGATAAACCCTGTGATTGTACTAATCTGCAGACAACGGAAGATATACGATATCTAGGTGTGTACATAGACCAGCATCTAAACTGGAGAAAACATATTTTGAATCTTACAATCCGAATAAGAAAGCTTGTTTATTTTTTCAAAGAAATTAGAGATGTACTCGACGCACCGACAAGAAGAATAGTATACTATGCACTGTGTCACTCACTCATTAATTATGCAACTGTCAGTTGGGGTGGTGCAGCTTGTACTATATTAGATTCATTAAGCAAAGCCCAGAAAATGGTATTGAGAGTTCTTCATAAAAAGCCATTTCGTTTTCCTTCAGAAGAACTTTTCAGAGAATGTCACGTCCTGGACATCAATCAAACATATTTACTCAACACTTTAAAATATTTTTTCCGACATAAACAAGATCACCAACAAATAACTCACTCACATTCAACAAGGGCACAGGTGAACTGCAACTATCTTGTACCAAAATTCAAAAAAACTTTTTCACAAAGATTTCACCTCTTCCAAGCACCAAAAACATTCAATACTCTTAACACTAAACTTAAAACATGTAGCCATAGTCTCGCGTATTTTTCTTCTAAAGTGAAACTCTGGCTGCATGAAAAGGGAAGGAAGCATGCCCAAAACCTATTAAAAGCCATCATATAAACTAAATTTAAAATATACTATTCCTACAAGAACATTTACTGTCACTTACTGTCTTACTGTTACTGTCATCTTTTTAAATACTTTTAATTGTTTTATTTTATTTTATTAATATCCTATTCAGATCATTTTTTTTCCTTTGTCTATAATATAATTAATTAACACCATTATTAAATTGTAAACATTTAATTATTACTATTACTTAATTTTAATTGGCAATAAGATTTATTCACAAATGTTATATAAATAATAAATATTCTTGAACATTATACTACTGGAAGAGCACTGTCTGCTATAATACAGTAAATTACTAGTGTAGCAGGCAGGGCGTCAAATCAATTTAGTGTTTACTTGCTGCCAAGACACTCAACAACAATGAAAAAAGCTTCATTAAATTTTGTAAACACTGTAAACATTTGTAACATTGAACATTGAATAAACATTTGAATTTGAATTTGAATTTTGAATTTGAGTTAAAACCCTTTTAACAGGACCTCGCGTATTTAGCATAAGATAGGTATTTTTATAAGACTTATTAACAATTTCCCGCGTGTTTAGCATAAAATAGGTATCTTTATAACGCACAGCTAGTTTCCGGAGATCTGCAAATATCAGTTCTATATATGTCGGACTAATCAACTTAATAAAGCGCAGTAATTTCTGAAGTTCTAATATGCCAAATTAATTACCCTTTATAAAATAAAATCAAACCCGTACCCCCCTTTTCTTTTAACGTGAGCAATCAACAATGTCGAAGAGTATAATTACCCGTACACCACTTTCACTTGAAGTTAAACTATAATTTTCAAACACTGGGACACTATCACTATCACAAGTCGACGGCAACTCAAAAACCAACCGACGCGGATTTCGCACCCCTGTAGACGTCCACACCGACTGCCCGAATTCTGACTCCGCGTTACCTCTAATACCCCTCCCAGCAGCCAAAGGTCCTAAGTCGTGTGTTTCCAGGATTTTCAATATCCTACTTTCCTTGATACCCAAATCTTTGTCCCTTAGATTCAGTTTGGCAAAGAAAAAACACATTCCCTCTTGGACCTGTCAGTTTAACTCCACCTTCTGTTGTGGTCCCTGTCTCTGTTTTGGGGCGGACTCAGTGGCTTCGGACGATTTAAATTCACTTCACAAGCGCGATAATTAATTTTTAATATTTAATTTCTAAGTTCAGTCCATATTGTCGTTTGATCAACCGTAACCACAATCTATCGGGTACTCCCCTAATCATAGTTGATGTTTCTTCATTATCTACCATTATCATGTCCCGTTCCCTCGTATTTTCACTCGTCTTTATCGGAAATTTAACGATCCTTGGCTGCTATATCATTGTATCAATTTCCCTACACTCACCATGTACACACTGCATACCTAGATATAACAATCGTTCAAAGGTACTATACCTAATTTTAAATTAATTTTGGGCGATCTTTTCTCGTGGATCACCCAATGAATCCTGTCTTATGCCCGCGGCACCCCGCGCACAGGGACGTATTAGGTCCCTCCGTTGCGGAATTTAAACATAATTTGTAACCATTTATTATTATTTTTATTGGCAGTAAGATTGATCCACAAAATAACTATGTTACATAGACAGTGAATATTCTCGAACAATATAATACTGGAAGAGTACTATTCGCTATAACACAATAAACTATTAATGTAAGTTAAAGTAAATTTTTAAATTCAGTGGAAAATTTTTAAGATCGTTTTGCTTTTAATTTTTCCCAAAACAAAATAAATAAATAAACACACAAATACACACTCACACAAACCCACTATTGGACATGTTTTTCTTATTCTTTTATCGATTGTATGTATGTGTTTTCGCGTAATTGGCCCAAAACTCTGTACATCAATTATTGTCTTTTCTTCAAAGATTGATTAATTATATGGCTGTAAGAAACCCAATAAATGAAAATAAATAAGTAAATAAACCTCCAGTGCCGCAGGCAAGGCGTCGGATTAATTCAGTGCTTATTTATTGCCAAGGTACTGGACGCCTCCGCTGATAACTATATACCACTCACCATGTTCTTAGAGGTGTGTTGAAAGATTGCTAGTATCTGTCGAATCGGTCTCAAGTAGTTGTCTGTATTTGTACGTTTATCATTATTACATGCTCTTGCTATATCCGTTCCACTTCACATTATTGTTCCTCCCGTCTTCGAATTTCTATCACACTATGTTCTCCTATGTTTTTGGTACTTATATGCTTGCTTTTTACTTGCATTTACTCCTATATATATTTGTTTCATTTATCCATCCATCTATAAGATCCCCATACGCTTTATCCTTTTATTTCATGTGTATATGGGCCGCAAATTCATATTATTTTATTTACAATATTCTTATCTGGATACACTTGTTCAATTATGTTTTGTGGATTATTACTACCAAACCCGGCGAAATCTGAGCTAGAATAGCCAATCGTATACACGTTATCCGTTCTGATGAGACTACGCTAATGTCGGACAGGTTTGTAGTGATTACATAGTTAATATATTGTATCTATATTTGAGTATATTATTTTCTTGTCGTGCCATTAATATGCTTACACGTTATCGTTATCTCTTTCCTAACTATATATACCGTCATTGCGCAATTACCTATCTGTTGTAAAAGCCTGAAGAGCGTTAGTCTACAGATAAATATAATAGAATTATAGTTAACTTTCCTATCCGCCTACGTTATCCGACTCCCGCGAAACGAAAATAAATCATTATTCGCTCAGTTAAGGTCACCCCTCTGGTACATCGTATACGTCTAATCTGTGCTTCGCGGCCAATTTCTTTAAATTATTTATCTCTTATTTAAATTATCTATTTATCATCTCTCGCCATCTCACTGATTAGGACCTGCCTTCCTTTCTTTCGCTTAGATCTCGCATCTCTGTTGCACGGGAATACACTCGAGACCACGATTAATGACATTTAAACGGTCTCAAAAATCCAGCAATAAAGCCCATAATTCAGAAACCTCGTGGAACTGTCAATATCATCGTCACCTTAGAGTAGACGTTAATCGGTTTTTTAACGGCTCAAAACGCAATAACCGCGACCCAAAACTCTGAAATCCGTGTTCAGCATTTTTTTATGGGAAGCACATGTGGACCGCTCGGACCGCATCGATCGTCAACCATTTGTACCAAACGCGGCTTTACCACAAGATTAATATGATTTATAAGAATTGAATAGTAACTGCCCGTAACCTATATCCGATCAATCGCTACTAACTCCCTCCCAATACTAGCGTTTCATCATTCCCAAATTTTTGTAGCTCCAATACTCCGCCAGGTGGGTTTAGCTCAATTTTTCCCGCGTAGCATTTAAATCATCTTAGAGTTCAAAATAAAAATAATAAAATAAAATAAAATCTATAGAAACAGGTGATTCATCACACCCTCAACCCTATATGATTATACCATGTTGTTACTATGCTAGTATTGTTTTTTTATATATGTGCTATTTTCCTAATCCATTCATTTAAGTCTATTATTTTTGTAAAATCAATGTATATAGCCGATTGGCGTATGAATAAATAAATAAATAAATAAGTCAGAAATATGTTTTAAAAAGTAACCCATAAAAACCAAGTTTTTATTATAATCCTTTTCTCATTTACTAGTTGAAACATTTTTTTTTCGCTTAACCTACGCGTTGGGCTTCGGTCGGGCGACGCTACGAAAGGGAGTAATAAAAAATTTCCAAAAATCCACAATTATACTATAATCAGGTTTCGCGTCTACCAGAAGCGTTGAAATATTTTCATACAACGTAATAAGTTGTATGAAAAAACCATTCAAAATTTGAAAAATCCAAAAATTTATTAATTTTTTTTAACGAAAATTTGATATATCTTCTTGATCGTCGCCACGAGTCTGCTTGCAAAGTTTCAGCTCGATTGGATCACGGGAAAGGGGTTTAAAATGGATCCAAAGTTTTTTCGTCAGACAAGAAGACAAGCAGATGCCACGAGTTAATATAAAGGGAGTAAAAAAGAATACTTTGATGACCCTTACCTCCCGAAGTGTTAAAACGTCACCCAAAGTGTAAAGAATATTTGTTATTCAAAATTGAATAAAGAAGACTCCCGAAGTTTTTACTAGCTAGAGACACCTTGTATATGTAGGTATCTATAAAAATATTACATTTCCGTTTGCCAAGTTTACGAAATTCGGTATGATTAAGAAAAAATATTGTATGAACCCGCTATGATTAATGAATGTAGAGATATTATAGAGATGGGTGCGAAGCATGGACAATGAAAGCAAGATCTGCAGAGATGCTGGACATATTTGAGAGAAGAGTGCAAAATCCTGGGACTCGTGAAAGATGGTGAAGCTTGGAGATAAAGGTACATCGACGAGCTATATGACATTTTTAAGGCTCTCAAGCTCTCTGTACATGCTCGACTGAGTAGGCTGAGATGGGCGGGGCATGTGCACAGTCTGCCGTCATCGCGGATGCCCAGAAGGATCCTCGAAGGACATCCAGGGGGAAGAGGAAGAGTTGGCAGACGAGGTCCGAAGGAATGCCAACCAAATACTGATGGTAAAAGGCTGGAGGACCGCAGCTGGAGCCAGGAGGAGTTGAAGGCGAGGGCTGATGGAGACCAAGGCTTGATATGAACTGTAGAGCCATTAAAGAAAAAGAGATATTTGCATTTAAGCAAATTAACGAGATTGATTCTGCTTATAAAAAAAAAAATTACAAAAAAAAATTATAGATTTCTATAAAACTGATTCTCTATTACAGTTGCATAGTTTGGGAATTATTTCGCACAAATAAGCAAATATAACTTAATCTAGCCTATTGTGTAAATAATAAAAGTGTTCACTTTATCTGAATATTCAGACTGAGTACCTACATATATTTTACTATGCTCTATCTATTTATTATATATTACACTGCGTTTTTATCAAAATAAATAATATAATTATAAAACTGTATAATACAAAAATATAAAATGAAAATATTTTTAACGTTATAGGAAACTGGTTCCAACAGTGCGAAATCGGAGTTATCGGCGAAATCACAATTAACAAAACATCGAGTTATAAATACTATACCAACCGGTAATAAAATGTTAATGGGTGATATTTGAGAATAGGTATGAATAGTAAACATGATGAAAGTAAGTATTCATGTAAAAAAAATTAATTGACACCTTCATTCAGTAAGCCCTATTTACATTTACAAAAGTCACCATCTTTATACACAAAACCCTGAGTTATAAAATTAGGTAGGAAAGATAAGATTTTATTTTTCGAATATTTATTTACGGATTTTTTCGGAAAGTGTTTTTAAGTAAAATAACAGTTCCCTAAATTCGGTCCTGCCGCAGAGCGCCCCCATGCCCCCGGCACCAGGCAGCAGCCACCAGCACTCCTCGCTGCTCGCAATCCATGACGAGCAGCCTAGGACAGCTGCGCGAATGCTCCAACTTAATAAACACCCTTTTATTGAACTGAAACGAACGTCATTTCAAATACGTTGCAGGATTCTACAAACCGTTCAAAATCTTCCGTAGATAGTGGAATAGATTTATTGGGTTGCTGCGATCGCATATGCAGATGATTTAATAATAATAATAATAATAATTTAACAATTTTTATTAATCGATTAGAAAAGACACAGAAAAAATCTAATTAACGAAAAAAAAATTAAATAGCATCAGATAAATAGATAGATACGCGAAGGTATTCGTGACTATTGCATTATAAAAAGTGGATTGCTTTAAAATATGGAATAAAAATGTTAATCAATTAAAAAAAAAAAGACTACATGTAAGGTTGAAAAATTTTCGTTAATTTACCAGAGTGCCGTGGCGAAATTGGATAACGCGCCATTTCCGGATAGAATTGGAGGTCCGTGGTTTGAGTCCCGGCGGCATTTAAAATATTTTTTCGTTAATTTTTTTTTTCTGTATGTCTTTTGTAATTGATTAATAAAAATTGTTTAATAATTCACAGAAATTTGTTCTGAAATAGCAACTTCACAATAAGCATGCATTTCCTTTAATAAATAATAATAATGTTAATTCCAGCGTAACCTATAAGTAGAGATGCATCCAATGCCGATACCGATATGTCGGCGATATCGTGGGTTTTCCGATATATCGGAATCGGCGATATTAATTTGCCGATACACCGATACATTATTATACGAATTAGGCACTACAGATAAACCAACTGTAAAGGCGCCATCTTATCGCTTAATTCGTTCATTTTTAAAGGCGGCACAATTTCTCTGCACTCGGGGAATCCCCGCGTTTCGTAATTTCATTCCGAACACGGAATACATGTCGCATCAATATTCTTACTATTCTCAAGCTAGCTCAAGTCATCGTATTTTTCTTTTTGTTTGAAATTATCCCCTTGAGGGGCGGTTTACATTGTGACTTCAAGCTATCCACTGCCGCCACCGTGGGACTTTTCTTTGATATAATCCGAACACGGAATACATGTCGCATCAATATTCTTACTATTCTCAAGCTAGCTCAAGTCATCGTATTTTTCTTTTTGTTTGAAATTATCCCCTTGAGGGGCGGTTTACATTGTGACTTCAAGCTATCCACTGCCGCCACCGTGGGACTTTTCTTTGATATAATCCGAACACGGAATACATGTCGCATCAATATTCTTACTATTCTCAAGCTAGCTCAAGTCATCGTATTTTTCTTTTTATTTGAAATTATCCCCTTGAGGGGCGGTTTACATTGTGACTTCAAGCTATCCACTGCCGCCACCGTGGGACTTTTCTTTGATATAATCCGAACACGGAATACATGTCGCATCAATATTCTTACTATTCTCAAGCTAGCTCAAGTCATCGTATTTTTCTTTTTGTTTGAAATTATCCCCTTGAGGGGCGGTTTACATTGTGACTTCAAGCTATCCACTGCCGCCACCGTGGGACTTTTCTTTGATATTCTTATTATGTTGCTTTTATTTATTATGTTTTAACACTGTATTTAATTCTGCATTGTTTGGTTTTGTTTTACTTATGATTTCCTTTTGTTTTATTTTTGAGTTATACGACTCTTGTTTTATTTCATGTAATTTTTTTAAATTTTTTAAATAAAGAATTATTTCACGGTTGGGACAGCGAATGGTTTGTTTCTGCAGCCGTGCGGTCCCGCGGTGGTTTATAGGTACGACCGCTGCGTGGTGGCACGGTCTTGCAAAGTAGTATTAAAAAAATGTCAACCTGGAGACGATTGAGTAGGACCGATAAGGAAGCTTTTGCTCTTTGAACGGTCCTGGGTAAGCGGTGGCTACCATTCACTATTCTCAGGCTAATTGAGAGGCGGCGGCGAACGTGCTGGGCCGATATGGACACTTTTGCGCATAGAACGGCTCAGGGTGTGTGGTGGGTCCCTTCATTATCATATTCTCTAACTAAGTCAAAAACCTGTGCTATAAAAATACTAAATTGATGGTATCGGCCATCAGATCACTAGGCGAACGTCATGACCACTACACCAACAAGCTACTCCTATAATAATCTGAACGTAATGTTCTGTTAAATTACAATTTTAAAATTTTTATTATAAAGTAAACATTCTTAATAAATATTATAGTAATATCGCCTGTTTCTAATCTAAACCCACAACTTTTTACACCTTTTAAAATCTTCACTATCCGCATCGGTATTGTATCAGCAAAAATATGTATCGATGCATCCCTAGTTGTAAGTGCAAGATCTGGTCCGCCATATAAATTACATGTTAAATATATTGGTTATATTGAAGCATAATATACATATAGAGAAAATATAAAAAAGAGAAAAAGAAGAACTATTAAATCATTTAAATAATACATACCATAAAAATAAGACAACGAATACGCATACACAAATAAAAGCAATTTCAAAGTTTTTAAATAGTACACAATATATAATAATAAAAATTCGCAAATAATAATAATAGTATGGAATGCTTCAAATCTTGTTACACTACCGCTCGTTACGGTTATGGAATCACAAATCTGTAGCTATTCTGCATCCGAAGATAATTTTTTTAAATGTGAATAAATAATAAGTAGGTACATAAATCAAATAATATTTACAACGCATTCCAACTCTCGCCTACAGTACCTAAGGTACCGACAGAATTTTCATCAGCAGTAGGTACTTTCGTAGGTAAAATAACGATAATTAACTTGATAGTTGGTGTTACGCTTAGGTAGGTACTCAATCCATTTGTAAATGTTTATCATGAAGTTCTACAACAGGCATATTAAACGTTTATCAATAAATAATTTATATGACCCGAATCGGGTTATTATAACGCAAACCGATGACACTGCGTTATCGTAATATCATGTCTTAACTACTATTATACACTTCGTCAATTTTGACGTGATTAATGTTATATAAAATAAATACTAAAATTATATCAAAAAACTGTGGAAATCAGTGTTTCAAACACATCTACAAATGTCTTCATACAAAGTATATCTAATTATTAAATTAAAGCCAATATTTTGACTATTGTATACAGGGTTATTTGGAAAACATTAATAACCTCGCAGGACTATACTTTTAACATTTTATTCGACTTGTATTAAAGGGAATGGATTTTTCATATTCGATATAAATTACTGTAATGATAGTCCAACGTTTTACAAAAAATAATTCAGAAGTATTGAAAAAAAATGCAAAACTTAGATGTCGCATATCTCCATAAGTACCTATTGATATTTGGCCATGGTTGTCTAAACATTTAGACTCATAATTAAAGCAGGAATATAGGCCTGCGAGATTATTAATGTTTTCGAAATAACCCTGTATATTACACATTTTTCTTAAAATTTCTCATAGATAGAAAGAACTTTACGCGAAAGTATATGAATAAGTACCTACGTACCGTCTCCCGTGTACTTTGTTATCGTTATGTTATGTTATGTATAACGATCTTGTTATCCTGAGAATAGGGGGTTTGCATATGATTCAAGAAGCAAGCCTCCAAGCCAAACTAAACAATAGAGAAAATATAACGATTCTCACTCGCGGAAATAAAGACTGGCAGCAGTATCTATTTTCATTTTGCAAAAATTAATTCTACTAATTCGTGATGTTATTTTTTATTGTTTATCCAAATCCCTTAATGCTTGTTTATAAAATTAAAATATTGACAAAATTCATAACGAATGATGCTAAGAAACCCTCTTTGTCGATTTGATCAAGCATTGATATTATGGAAATGTAGGTGCATCATGTTGCAAGTTGAGTGTAGCTACCTATATAGGTAGACAGCAATTTATAGATCGTACGCTTCGTTTTACTTTGGAAATATTCAATATTTTACCGTTTGATAGTAAATGATAAAAGTCATCGCGAAGCTACCGGTGATTGATCAATAATATTTCATTAACTTTACTTTTAAAATGAGTCTTTCCTGTAAAGGTGCCTATGAAAAGTATTTTTGAAATACAAAAGCTTTAATGCCATGACAAGAAAATCAAAAAGAAATATAATTGAAATATGCTTAGAGCACGTATTAAAGAACTCGTCTCCAATACGATACAAAAATATGAATAATTGTCATTTTTGCTAATTCGTTTAAGATCGCATATTTCGATATAAGTAATCTATTCTAATTGGTGGTAGTCATTACGTGAAAATTAAGCCGCGCGCTCGATCGTTAAGGCACGGTTATCTACGAGTGCATACGTAATATTGTAGGTAGCCACACTCGACAGGGAAATGAGGAGCCATTTGATTGAAACCCCCATACGTGGCGGTAGATAACGCCTCGCCCCAACTCTTTTCTTTATTCCACACACAAAGTGGGAATATCGATTCGGCAGCACCTGCTAGGTACACCTGCCGGCACCAGCGGGCAGCCCCTATTCATTCAAGTTCCGAGTAGCGCGCCGAGCGGACCGAAATAGCTATGACCGCGCGCCCGAGCCGGGGGTGAGGGTGGCGGGTGACAGGTGTGTGGGCGGGGTGGTCAGTGGACGCGACCGCTGTCCGCCGCGATCGATCGGGTCCAGTCCTTACCCGCAGGCGCCGAGCGCGACCGCCGATCTCACTCCTCATCCCGACGTCCAAGGAACGATTCCATTCTCAAATATTTGAAAAAACGTCGTTGAATTCCGGTTCGAGAAAAGTGAAACGCGTTCTTTTCGGTTTTCCCGCGGGAAAACTCGCCCTGTGCGGCGGCTCTTCGCGGCCCGCGTCGCGCGTCCCCGGTGCAAACATGCAAATCATCGTCGGTGGATAAACCGCGCGCCGCTAGGTGCACCTCGATCGGACGATTCTCGATTTCGATCGAAAGGAGTGATGCGATATCGTTTTCTAATGAAATAACGCCGTTCGAAAATGTTGATCACGTCGAATTCGTCCCCCGCGTCGGGCGAGCTGCTCGAGGACGGCGCCTTCGGCTCGGCGAGCAGCGAGCTGCCGGCGCACTTCGTGCCGGAGTCGTCCCACACCATAGAGATCAAGTACATATCGCACGTCCCGGAACTCCGCATATACGACACGGACATCACCATCGTGGACGGACCGCTTCTGGAAGATTCTTTCAACGAATCGAACTGCTTCCAGACCGACGAAGAAACCAGGGTGTACTGCGAGTTTCCCGGCGAGGTCGCCGCCAACGAGACGATCCCCGAGATCTGCGATCCGGACTTTCGTCTGGACACTCCCTCGCGCTCGAACGACAACAGCGCGGACTCCTGCAACGTGGACACGGGGGAGACGGACCTGACGAACCTAAACTGGCTGCAAAACATCACCAACATAATGTCCGTGCCGACCATCCCGTTCCCGGCGCTGCAGCCGAAGCCCGCCCCCAAGCCGCCGATCCAGAACGCGAGGCTGCACAAGCTGAAGCAGACGATCCTCAAGTGCCAGGAGGACTTCCTGGAGAACATCGAGGAGTACCAGTCCAGCAGCGAGAAGAAGCCGCCGTACTCGTACTGCGCGCTCATCTGTCTGGCCATGCGCTACAGCGGGAACAAGATGACCCTCTCCGCTATCTACACGTGGATAAGGGAGAACTTCAAGTACTACAGGAGCGCGGACCCCAGTTGGCAGGTGAGAACAGAGTCGCGGACATTTTTTAATGTATTTAAGACTCGTACGTTTTCTTTTATTTGCTATCTATTTTCAAAATAAAATAAAAAACGGCGTTTTCCTCCTAAATTCGAACATCAACATCTGCACGAGTGGGTAGAGAGAGACCTATTCATTTTTTCTTTATTATTATATTTTGCAAAATTTAGTTAGATATTAGATTCCACGAACATTAAAAAAGTATATTGTTTTTATGCGTCTACCACCGTACCTATTGCAATATTTTCCGCAATGCCAATGCACTGTTGCAATGGTCGTTAAAAACGAATTATTCAAAAACATTCATTATCGATTCAAAATAATTACATACCACACTTTTTACTACTGATCTCCGGGCGTGTTAATGAAATTGCAGAATAGTATACGTGAAGGCGCAATATACGTATGTATTTTACGTTCAATCCGCAGGTATGCATTTCTGATCACAATTAATTGAATAATCTTTGTAAAAAATTCTTGCTATGAAGACTGTTTTCTGAAAATATAAATTCGCATTTTAACATTTTTGAGATACAGGAATTTCAACGCTTGGGTACACAAACGCGAATAACACCTACCATAACCTATCACCGATTTTGTCATGCTGGAATATAGACCAAAAGTCCTAAAATGGTCTCGTTTTATTTATTTGCAAGTAATATATTTTTTAAATCTAACATTTTTCATTTCGATAAACCTTGCCGGATTTTTTTCAGTAGATACTTACAGTAATGCTACTGAAGTACTTTTGGAAGAAAACAATGGAAAAGCTTACTATTCTTTAGATAACTACTTTTTGCGTCGGTTGCATTTTATTTTATTACAGATGAAAAAGGGATAACTAAATATAGACTTCACTTATTAAAAATTTCACCTACCTAGGAACAATAGTGATCAATGCAATCGACACATCAACCGAGATCAAACACATAATACAAATAGCAAATAAATGCCTCTTCGGTTTGAGAAAACACCTCGCATCCCAAATGCTGTCAAGGAAAACAAAAGTTACCATCTAAAGACACTATTACGTCCTGTATTAACATGACTCTAAATGCTGAGTATCGAGCAAAATGGATGAAATGTCTCTCCTTGAAAGAAAAATATTCAGATAAATATTCGGTCCAGTACAGATAAACGGAGTTTGGAGAATACGATAAAATGAGGAGGTCCACAATATTTACAATGAGCACAACACAATACAATTTCTCTCCTGATGACGCTGAATAAGACTTCAGCGAAACGTCGAGATTTGCCTCTCAGTAAAATATCCGTTTTATTTAACACATAAATATGTCAAACGACCGTAATAATAACCTTAACTCTTTAATATAACACAATTTATCAAAATAGGGAAGTTGCGATGGGCAGCGCACGTAGAAAGAACGAGTGAAGAGAGAATCCAAAAAAATATTCTCCACGCAAAGCCCCAAGATAGACGCAGCGTCAGTAGACCCAAACTCTGATGGCTGGATGGAGTGCAGCAAGACGTGTAAACCATAATCATCAGGGATTGGAGGAGTACATGACGGGATAAAGGAAAATGGAGGAAGATGCCCACAATAGACTGTGGAGCCATTGATGATGATGATGATGAAAAAATACTTCAGACATACAGAAATGAAAAAAAAACAAATAAATAACGAACAAAATATTAAAATACAAACATGGGACAGAAAAATCGAGTACTCGGCCATTTAACAGTTTTTTTTTTGTAAACCTATCAATTTATTGTCGAAAATGATTTTTTATTATTTACATTTCATTGAAAACTAGATAAGTAGTTGACTTGCATTTTTTTTAATTTTTCATAACTCCTCGGCTTATCAATGCGTACCTACATGTATCATTTCCATCCCACCTAAACATTTTATAGTTCGTCATTAATTTGGGAAGCAATTTTTTTAACCGGTTTCTTACTCTATTCCATGTGTGTTCCTCAACGAGCGATTCATAATAATTAATCAACGAAAATTGTTGGTGTTCGTATCTCGACTATAGTCGTATCTTTGAACAAAAGTTTTCTTGGCAAACCAAGTAAAACCGTCATTCTTAACAGCCAACTGGTACATGGCCTATTGATAATTCAGCGCCATGGTTTGTCAATCTTTAATGACGCAAACTTGTAAAAGTATAAGGGGTTATGGCTTGCCCATCAAATATGCAAGTATTATTCGTACGTCGATTGTATTATGAGTACAAATATAAAATGTAAATATTTTTCGAGTCTACGCTTATCTCAATAAACGGGGCGACAACAACGACAGATGTTGAAGTTTAACGGATCGCTAACCGCGTTAATAACGTTTCGAACGTAACGATTTTGATGTTCAAAGTGGTGTAAGGATAATCTTTTTTGTGCTGGAATATTATAATGGGTGTATAATAACAATAATATTATAATATTATAATCATCGAGGGTTAGCTATTTCCGCCCGGACACGAAATTTGTTGCTGTCCTTAATAAAGTCAACGGTGCAAATTCGAACAGTTGTTAACCAAGTGTGGATCAGCTACATGTTTATATGCACATTATTATTTTATATTTTCGGGCATCTGGAGCCCGATTTATGTATAGGCCACAAAACGCTTTTTTTTTTAGTAAAAGAGAAATTATTCAAATTGTACGTTATGATGCAGGAAAAGCACATTTTAATGCAATATTCCCGCGTTTCTACTAAATTCTAGCTAAAGCTAGTCGAGTAAAAAAGAGCGAGCAGCTGTCATGGACGCGAGTGCAAAATATCCCAATTATAATAATTTCGTTGTCTGTCCGTCCGTCGTCCGTAATCATAATCATAATAATCCAACACAACAACTTAGGGCCGGTTGTATCAACTTGGTTTATAGTAACAATTCGTTTAAAACATAAGTCGACGTTAAAATAATAAACATTTTGACATACGTGGTATGCGCGTGGGCGTAATTATTTTGAGATTGTCATATTACAATATGCATTGATTTAAAAAGGAGTTCAGAATTATTAATATGTTTCTTAAATCATTTAATGAAAATAATAATTCGACTCAAATAATATACGAGCATTTGTCAAAAGTTAAAATAAGTAAATATTTTGACACAGATAGTAGTTCCGCGGGGACGCCTGGGTATTCCGCTGACGCTCGAAATCGAAGAATATATGACCATCTCTTTCTATGAAAACCTTACTGTTTTAGCAACGTACCTATAGGTAAATAAATATGTGATGAAAATGTAATTTTTTACGCTCAGATGGCATCTCGCGCACGGCCTGAAAGCGCATGATCTATCGACGTAATTTGACAGATTCAATAGATTGCGAAAGGGATGTCCAGCCTTGAACTTAGCCCACTTCTGCGGCGACGAGCAGCGAAGTGGGCAACGCGAGTAACGTAAACACGTCACTCGCGCTGATCATTCTCCTGCCATTGCCGCTGCCAGCGCTCCCTTCGTTGGCGGCTTTTTGTGCGGATGTCAAAGGACCGGCGCGCGAGCTTTGACAGCTGTCAGTGTCAGCTTTGACAGCTAGAGCAGTGGCAATCGGCCGTATTCTGAACAGAGCAATATTGCTATTTCTGCATCTTGACAGTTATGTATAACATTGTAACGCCGCCAATTTTGACGTTTTGAGTTTGACAGGTTTGAAATTAATGATTTCAACCTATCAGAAAGCTCTAAAACGTAAACAAACGTTAAGTTATTCACAATTATGAATAATGAGCTTTCTAATTAATTCATCATCACCATCATCATAATCATCTTGATGCCCCTGTCCTAGTAGGGTCAGGGGCCCAAAGACTCGACAAAGTACTTCCATATTCCCCTGTCTTGCGCTGCTTCTGCATAAGTCAACCAATCTAGACCCATTCATGTTTACCCATACTCTTCATTCAGAATGGTTCTAATTAATTGAATTCATTAATTTCAAACCTGTTAAACGTAAAACGTCAAAATCGGCGGCATTAAAATGTTATACAATAACTGTCAAGATAAATAAATAGCAATATTTATTGTATTTCATTTCTTTTGGACGGTATGTCATCACACACAAATGTGTGACACCACCTTGTACATGATTGACAGCTAACTCAAATGTTCTTCCGGTTTTTATTTGCTGTATCATCATCAACATCCCTCGTGGCTCTATAACCCCTGGTGCGTGTTGGCCTCCTCAAGAGTCTTCCTCCACCCATCTCGGTTTAGTGACAGCTCTCTTCAGTTCAGAATTTCCAAGGCAGAAATGTCTTTGATTTGCAGTATAATTGTATAATATTGCAATAAATACATGGTGGATCACTGTCAGAAGAAAGATATCTTCACTGGAAACACCAGTGAAGATATCTTTCTTCTGTTTGAAACTCAATCAGAATTTGGAGCATCTCCAATTATGACTCTTAATAATTCTTTTTTGTGAATTTTTTTAATTTTATTTATCTTTTTTCAATTGATCGTGCTCTTTTATTTGTACATTTAATAAATGGACTGCTAGTTAGAATTTGCTTGCATAATCTTTTAATACTCTTAATGGTGCTTTTGGTATTGGTTCATGCAATATTTATAGAGGGCCTGAGGCAGCTTCATTATGTTGAGAAGTAATAGCTATCGGTGAAGCTCTTGGTTCGACAAAAGTACTTGATGTTGAAGGTGGTGCTGTTTATAATGTCCATCTTCAATATTATTATACATTACGTCACTTGGTGAAAATAGATGGCCAGAAGACTGATGGATAAAAAGGGTAATTGTCACAGTTTTCAAATCCGCCGGTAATATTGTATCATCCAATAAATACAGAATTTCCATAATCTCTACAAAAAATCTGCTTACCCGATTGAGACGCACAATACTACCTGCATTATTTTTATTAAGCTGTGCTTTCCCTGTTATAACACAGTCTAAGATGACGTATTGTGTCATCTTAGACTGTGTTATCATATGCCTTCTTACCCAGAAAAGTACAGAAATAAAATTAATGTTGTGTTCACGCAGAAATCTTAATGCGAGCCATGTTTGTCTACTACAATCAAAGAATTATATCCACTAAATGTAATAAAACACAAAGAATCACATTACTCGACTTTTGGATTGAAATCATCATAACTAAATCGACATTGGCCAATCACTCACTGCTTGGATTAACTGTATGAAATCTTTAGCAGTTAATGCTTTAGAAAGCTGAAAGCACCCCCCCCCCTAAAAAATTTGGTTGGCAAGTGAACAGTTCACTTACTATGAATGATTGGAGTAGATGTAAATCCTACCCCCCTCCTGCTTTGTAATTAATTTTTCAAAATAATTTTGGCGAAGTGATAGAATGACGAATTAATATCCCCCCCTGGAGAAATAATTTTTGGCAGAGTTGATATGGATTAAACGCCCTTCGCTATTGGAAATCTATAAACAGGTCACTTAACTAAACGATTTGTTAAACGATAGTTCAGTCAACTGAACAAAAATCTCTACAAAATATTGACTGCACGCACCTAATGCAATGATTACACATTTTATTAAAATTGCATTATTTCTCAATTCTTAAAAATTACTTTTAAATTGCAGAATTCCATCAGGCACAATCTATCATTAAACAAGGTATTTGTCAAAGTGGCCAGATCAAAGCAGGAGCCCGGGAAAGGTGGCTTCTGGAAGCTAGACTTGGCAAGGCTAGAGGAATCCAGGCGATACAAAAGGGTACACAAATCTCCTAAAACACAAAAAAAGAAAAATACAAATACCACAGAAATGGACATTCAAATTGAAGAAAACAACAAATTGAGCGACGCTCAAATGCAAGATCAACTTCAAAATGACATATTTGACTCAGTGCGAGACATGAACGTGACAATGGGAGATCTGTCCAGTAACCTTCCAGACTTCAGTCTTGATGGATTGGAGCCAGTGCTATCGCAGCAGTCGGCGAATGAGGGCAGTTCTGCAAATGTGATAGTGGAATCTGTAATTCCTGAAGAAGAACTCGGGGCATTGCTTTTGTCTGCACCTTGGGAAGATTTGCAGCCAGATCTGTTGGACTCTTTGTTGGATTCTTATCTCAAGTGAAGGAAATTTAAAAAATCAATAATTGGAAACATTTTACCCGGTAAAGTTTAAAATATTTGCATGCCGTCTGAAACGATGTACGTGAGACGTCATTACATTTGTAAAATATTTTCTTTCAATATGCCTTAAAAAGGGATATAAGTATTCCGTCTAATGGTAAACTAAATAATGTTTGTAAAGGAATACTGTTAATATAGTGCCCACATATCCGTCCAAAATATTTATATGTAAACTATAGTAAACTGTCTCAATAAAAAAAAAATAGATATATTTATATTTACATATCTAAGAATGATCACTGTATAAAGGCATAGAATTTTTATAATGTATGGTTATGGCTACAATTCAGAGTGGCTTAATTTTTTTTTGTATTTGGAAAAGTGTTGAAATAAGATATCTAAATGAATTGTGATTCTGCTAAAAAAAGTGCCTAGGTATGTAATAAAAATTCAGTGTTGTCAAAAATATTGGTTGCAAAATTAAATGTATGTTTTTGTGTTAAAAAATATAATATAAAAAAGTTAAATGCCCATTGAAAGAAGGCAGAACTGGCATTCAAAATATAATATGTACAATACCAAAAAGCAATACAATTCAAAATAATTACAAAATTAAAAAGCTCAATTGTTATTCAAAATTTATATATATATATATATATATATGTATAATTTTTTGGAAAAAAATAAGAATTCAATAAACAGACACGCTCAACAAGGTTGTTGACTGAAGCTCAAATATTTATTCATTAAATGAAAATGGAAGAATTATTGAACAAATAAGTAGTAAAATATTGAACCAAAATCCATGTGAAAAAATATTATTCTCTTGTATTATTATATTATAAAGACAGCTATTTAAAACTTATTTAAAACGCATAATATGAGTGAAAAAAAATATAAAAGATAATCTCAATCGAAAAAAAAACAGGTAAAAATTTGATGAAAATTGAAAACAAAGTTTTGAAATATGATAGAACCCGCACATGTAAAAATTATTTTGTGTCATGTTTTTTATGAAGAAATTTTTAATGTTGAAATTAAATTAATACTTAGTATGTAGCTTTTAGCAACTAAATTATTCCGTCCCATTAAAGAACTATAGTAAGGTAAATAGTAATTACATATTGACATAGTTTGTTCCTTTCATGATATTTTGTATCTAGGTATTGTTAATTACAATAGCAAGTGTTGTTTGTATGTTAAATAATAAATATTGTATCCATTTTACAAGCTGAGTATTTACAGAGCAAAATTAATTTCTATGATTAACTTGCTAGAATATTCTCTTAGAATGTTGAGTTGAGGATTTAATGTGCTTTTAAAGTAATCCGTCCAAAAATAGTTACATTTATATTAATTAATGATTATTTTAAGGAGTTGATGAAATTAAGCAATACATAATATAGAAATCAAAGATAAATATGTTGCTGCTATAATTATACAAAACCGATAATTGTTATGCAAAAAAGCAATAAATTATTATTAGAATATAATGGTTTCGAGGTGACTAACATTTTGGTTGGAATTCAGTATTCAAAGAAAAAGAAGAATTTACAAGCTTAATACTGTATACCACAATCAAATATTTTATTAATAGAATCATGCTGATCAAATTCATTTAAATTATATTAAATAAAAAAATATAAAATCAGGATTGAAATTGATTTAAACACAAGAAAGCTGGGCAGTAGAGTAAAATGGTGGTGTTTTCATCAATAAAATAAAGTAGTTATTCACTAATCGCAAAAGATTAATGATGAATTAAGAAGTTTATTGCACCCTGATAATTTTGACTGATTTAAACTAGTTTTTAAAAAGATTAGCAGTGTGAAATTTCTTAAGAGATATTTTTTTTAGTCCCTTTATTTCTTGGAGACACTTGAATTAGAGACAAATTTGAGAAAATATATGTTTCAAATTGAAAGAGATATATGTAGATAGAGTCAATTCATCATGATCATAGAACAATGACGGTTGTGCAGAAAGTTCCATATTATATGGTATATAAAAAATGTATTTTTTCTCATTAATTTAACTGTCGTTATACGAAGCTGGTATATTTCTGATTTGAGATCGTAGAACAATGCAGCATGTGTAAAAACGTCATTGTACTTCGCTGACTATATTTGAGGTTTGAAAGGTATCCACTTTAAATAACTAACCCGAGTTTCAAAGGAAAATCTTTTGTAGTTATCGAGCTATGACATAAAGTGTCTTTACGTAATGCGTCGTTATTCTACGATTATGAAGAATTCTGTAAGGAATGAAGGAGATTAAAAAAGAATTAAAACCCATTATGTGTTTGCATGCCAATAATTAAAAAGTAGCAAAAAATTAAAAATATAATGTTTGTGTGCCTTTCTACACCGTTTGTGTGTTTTATAACACCGTGTGCCTAATGCGTCTCGTCTATATGAATATAAAATGTAAAACATCTTCCGTCCAATGACTAATTTAAAAAATATTTTCTTTATACTGTACACAATAATTATAAACAATGCCTAATAATATTTGGGGTTTTCTGGATTGTAATGTCACCTGTCCATGATTAATAGTGATGGTCACACCGTAATTTTAACCGTTTAACGTGGTACTGTTTTTTGAGATTTGCATCTGATTATGCCAATGATTGGTTACTGAGATATAACTGCTGTCTAGTACTGATGGTTACCGTCATATAGCAAAAAAATCAATTACCAACCATCGATACAATCAGATACAAATCAATCAAAATACCATCACTAATGCTTAATAACATCACAGATCTTTTTAAAGGGTCAATCATTATGATACATTTTTCGGATACCTAAGGACATTTTTGGATTTATGAATTAATTTGAGTAAATATTGGGACTCTGCATAAGACATTGTCTCCAGTAACCCAACTATGCTATGACATCTATTTGACATGTTCATTTATACCCAAATCAAATATGAAATTTAATTCATAACAGATTGATAATCAGATTGGGTCGCTGAACGTTATAAAAATTAATGCATACAAGATTGTTTCACTTCCTAAGCCTATATATTCTTTTCCTACTGCTGTTGCAAGTTGCAGAAGTGTATCAATGTCATCCATTTTCAATACTTGTATACATATCTAGACCTATATTCTAGTTGCGGATATGGTACGTGTCTATGGACATACATTATTGAATGGGTAATAAAACGCCATCTTATAAGTATGTAATTAGTTTATGTGACTTTTGTTTACTTCAATTATGTATATACATATATCTCAAAACAAAATAAATATCAAAAAATGTACAGGGTTATTTGGAAAACATTAATAACCTCGCACAACTATATTCTTGCCTTGATTATGAGTCGTAAATAATCAAGTAGCCACGAACATTAATATCAATAGTTATGGAGTTATGCGATATCAAAGTTTGCATTTTTTTCAATATTTCTGACTTATTTTTTACAAAACATTGAACTATCATTACAGTAACTTACGATTACGAAAAATTCATTTGTTTGAATACAAGTTAAATAAAATGATAAAAATTCCAATTATAATTGGGAGGTTTTTAAAATTTAGGTTAAGGTTAGGTTTCCCAAACAACCCTGTATATATATGGGAATACAAAATTTGTATATACAAGTCATAATACAAAATATATATAAAAGTATTTTTATGGGAATGCACTATAACCTGGCAGCACCTCAGTATGTTTACATTTCATTTCATTTGAGAAAAATTTATGCCGCCACATTTATATAATTTTTACCTGTAATATTTGGTTTTTGACACACATATATATATGATTTTCGTGACTAGATGACTAGATAAATGTTTTTTTGGTGAATGATGAATACGTTTCAAGTGGTTACAATACACATATTACAATAACAACTGGTTACATATTGCATATGTTACACAAGTTCGCACAACATTAATTAAGATTCAATGACTGGATGGCATTACATACAATTTGACTGATCGAACTAGAGAAAATTCCTTTTTCTTTCTGATTTTGGATGTATGATATATTTTAATACTTATAGCAAAAATAACAACTGCTCAGCATTGTTAAAAACAATTTCAAGCAATGTTCCCTCTATTTTTTGTATCACTGTGCAAAAAATTTTTTGTACAATTTTAAGCTGTAATTTGTTCACTGGGCAAGAAATTAATAAAAAAATTACCTTACTAGTAAGGTAATGTTACAAGTCTATTTTTTCAATTTTGTATATATACAAAGTGTCAATAAAACGATTGAGAGATTCATGTTGATCCTCAGAATGTACCAAAGGATTGCGGGTAAACAAATGCCCATCTTGAAAAAAGACAAAGAAGCTCCAAGGTTGCAGTGGCATTTTACAATATATAATGAAGACATTTTGTTGTGTTGAAATTTATATAAAAAGCGATCAATTATATTTTCTTTTTGTTGTCTTTTTGTGTGCTTGATATATTTTGTGCACAGCTTAAAGGGAACATTTGTTTCACATTATTGTTAATCGTTCATAAATTTATTAAAATTTGTTTAGATACATATAAAATATAAAAAGTATTTTTACACATGCGTGTTGAATACATCACTTACAATACGATAGTACCGTGACATAAATTTTAAATCATGTAATTTACAGCATTTATAAGTAAAAACTATATTAAATTATTTATTTATGTAAAATTTTTGCTCACTATGATGTATTAATTATGTTAGGAATGTTCAATCATTGCTATTGGATTGTTGGAAAAGTTCTGTCTTATTTTGATATGTGTAGGTTGTAGCATTAACGGTGTAGACAGATACTTGGGTATTTTATTATTTTGTCTGCATGCATAATACATACAAAAGGGCTTAATAAGATACCGTAAATCAATTACTTGTGATGTTTAGAGCGATTAAGATGTAAGCAGACAAAGCGCATTGAAAACACTGTGTTTTGTATGAATTTCTAACGTCAGTGTCAGTGTGTAAAAGGTGGTTGTGTTTTGTATGAATTTCAATTATCAGTGTTTGTAACTATGTAAAAGATGGTTTAGCAAATTCTTTTCTGCAGATATTTGCCTAGAAAAAGTTTCTCGATCTGAATTGTCAATCTATTTAGAGAATAATACATATCTAACAACAAGAGATAGCAAATGAGTTTGGCATCAATTGTCTGGCCGTAACTAACTAGACCATGTAAAACATTTTTTTAAATATTGCCGATCTTTCTTGATAACCATAACAATTATGCTATCAAAAGTACTTGGGAAAAAATTGAAATCACAGAAATCCAAAAGGTAGTATCTTACCGCTAAACTATCAATTTAAAGAGTTTAAATAATTATTTGTATCTATTTCTTCAATTATTCTAATACAATAAAAATCGAAAATATATGTCATCATCAATTATAAAGTATTTAAGTTTAAAAATAAATTCATATTATATTGTCTTATGTTGGATGAAAATTTTTAAAAATTATTAATTAATTAATAACAATCATTAAATTGGGTGAAAACAAAAACTATGTTACTCTACGTGAATTTAATTATAATTTTATATTTTACTTTACTTTAGAGTTTCCAGAATACTAGAATCTCTCATTGACAGGTGAAGAATTAAACTTTTTTTTTCAATTAAAGATAATGATCATCATGAATAATCTCTAAAACGTTAACGCCAAATCCAATTTAGTAAATTCTTTAATAACAATTTAATGGAAAAAAGTCCACAAAATTCCAAATAAAAATTAGAATTTCTTGTTTACCTATTTTATTAACATTTCAGCACAAAATATGTACAAACAAAATGTTGTGAATTTATAATTTATTATATTTACTAAAGTCAACACAATGTAGATAAAGTATTTTAAATGCACAATTATATAAGTTTACAGTATTATTGACGTGTAAAATATTTACAAGTTTGTGTGTGATCTCGCTCAAGGTATGCAATATAACAGTATGTAAATCAGTATTTCAAATTAGAAGTGATTTATTTACAATAAAACATTGGAAAGTGCATTTTGTTATATTATTTTCATGACTACCTCCATTTACTGGAATAAATAAATCACCACTGCCTCCACAAATGCCTCCTTAACACGGTGCTTTCCACCCCTGCCATCTGTCATCACGGTAAATCATGTAAACCAAGAATTCTTGCGCCATTCTGAATACGTATTGTAAATACAAACCCAAGATAATAAAAAATACATTTAATCTAGCCTATTCCGAAAATAACAATATTGTTGTGGGTGGGATTATTATCTATGTAAGTGCTCAAAAATAAACTCGAGAACCACCTGTCCAATGTTTCAATTTTGATACATATTTCAAAACAAACATTTTCATTACGGCGGCAAGATTGGTTTCAATACTGTTAATCAAAGTATCTGATTAGTATTGATTGTTAATCAAAGGATCTGAAAAGTAACAAAATGTTCAATGATATGTATACATTTAAGAGCAATCAAAACATCATGCTTAAACAACTAAGATACATATATAATATTCTTATTATCGTTTCCAGTGGTGTGAAAAGAAATTGGTATTAAAATGAATGTATCTGGGACCAAATTAATCATCTCCTCATTGTCAATCAAATAATAATTTCTTGGAGGATGTAAAAGGACATATCTATCTTGGCCAAACTTTACAATTAGGGAACGACAATCAGACAGCTGAAATTGCTCACCACATAATACTAGTATGGGAGGCCATTGGGAAGTATTCCTACAATTTTACAACAAAAGGTACACCATGCTGGAGAATACAAATTTCCAATCAACAAATAGGAAGAATTCAAATGCAACAGGTTAATAATAAAAAGTTGTTGACTGTTGACAGTGACAGTCGCTGAAGAGGACAGAGAGGAAACAAGTGAAGCCTTAATAAATATTGGAAAGATTAACAACGATTTAAGAAAAGGAACAGTTTGTAAGTACGAAAATATGAGCCAATGTACTTAAGTTATCAATTTAATCATTAGAAACATGTGCATCTGCGATTCCACAAATCTGAGCAACAAAATTATACAATAACAACAATTTTAAAAAAAAGCAGCCTTCGAATTTTAAATGTAAAACATCATTTATTAACACGGTAAATAAGCATGTGGTTACTTTTTTAACTATCAAAATGTATAGACAGAATAAAAGATGTGTTATTTATAGTTAATATATTAACAATAAAATTAATCAATTGAGTCGTAGTGTTACAAAACTGGAGGCTTTTATGGATTATGATTAAATCACAAAAAACTATTTTTTGTTCCTCATCGTGCCATAAAAATTATTAAAAATGTTTAATATTTTTATGGATTAACATAAAACATTTATAAAACATACCATAATTTCAAAGAAACATCATATTATTCAAAGAAAGCGTTATAAAAAAATACATGGAGCCAATTTTGCAACTCATCTTGAAATAGAAATAGAGCGGGTTATGTTACGCTCTTCTATGAAAGGAGAGGATTTTGAAAGTTTCTTTACTAAGCTCTTCAATTCTTCCAGAGAGGATTTCGTAACTCATATGTGATTCATAGCAAGTTTGCAACTCATCCACAAATTTGTTTTAATATTCCAACTCAATGGAGTGGGATTTTCAACTCAATGTTGTATTATTCGATAGATTTTTAGAAACTCCACCATATAATACTCTAACCTAACTGTAAATTGATTTTGTAACTAAACATATGACAACAAAAATAATTGAATTATTTTGCCATTGTTTTTTCAGAATAAAATATGGTTAAAAACCATTCGTTTCACATCATTAAAAAGCTACATAGTTGGCTAAAAAAGTAGAGTGTTAACAAAACAACATTCGAAAGAAAATAATTCTCTCAAATTTATTAATTAACCCTTAAATTCTAAATTAGGTACATTGACTTTAATAACAAGTAATACAAATCAACAAATTATAAAAACTTAATAATATAAAATCAATAATGAAGTCTAATAAAATTAATAAATATGACTTTGTGTCATTATTTGTGGAATGGATTCATTTGAGCTTTAAAATTTTATCACTAAATATTTTGGCCATGAGGGCAACAGCAGTGTTAATATTTCCACTAGGAAATGTGGGAAACAGCGATGCATCAGCAACAAAAAGATTTGTTAATCCCTTTACGCGAAAATCATAATCGACTACTGAATTTTCATTGTAAGGGGATCCCATTCTACAAGTACCTGCTGGGTGATATGTCGTCAATGTCAAATGTTTCACATAGCACGTCCAATAATCTTTAGTATCAAAAGATATATGCTCGCAACCTGGAAAAGGAATTCTATTCAACGAAGCACCCAAATCAACCATCGCTTGTGTTTTCAGAAGCCTTTTAATCAAATCTATTCCTCTCAACATAACGTCAACATCGTTATAGTCAGAAAAATATTTTGGATCAATCAATATCTTACCTGACGGATCTGCACTGGACAACCGAACTATACCTTTGCTACGAGGATGCAAGACAATAGGTAAAATAGTAATAGAATTGTTGAACCGTACTTTTGAAAAATAAGAATCCCAAACATGATCAGAAATACCAATAGAATTCCTTAAATGAGCACCGTGATCCGTAGAAATGCCAACAGGTAATACCATCAGTTGCAAATCAGGCAAACCATTATAATATTTTGCTGTTTCATTCAGAACTGGATTATCTTCGTAAGATCTCAAAATTGCTACAGCTTCGCATCCGGATGCTGTCCATGGACCGTCGCCATGTACAAGATAATTCCACGCGTTTATAGGATTTAAAAAATCAGAAATTCCAAAATTGATAGACTTGTTCAACAGCACTAAATCTAAACCTGTAGTCACATGATCAATTAAATTTTCACCGACAGGCAAATCTTTTATAACCGGTATACCCACATCCTCCAGGTGAAGTTTAGGACCAACACCGGATAAAAGTAAAAGTTTAGGTGTCCCAATAGCTCCAGCAGTTAAAATAATTCCTTTCTTAGCTGTGACCGTAGATTTTTTTCCAAATCTTTCAAAGATCATGTGACTCGCAATTTTTGTTGTCGGATCAATGACAATTTTCTCCACAAACGCGTTAGTAAGTATTTTTTTACTAGGTGTTTCAAAATGATTATCCATTAGTGTGTGTGCAGTAGACCATCTAGCGCCGTTTTTCTGATTAACCAACGTATCCATAAAACCTGTTTTTGTATCATCATTCAATTCATTAACATTGTATCCAGATTCACGGGCGGCCTCTAAAATAGCGTGGGATAATTTAGTTTTGAATTTCAACTTTTCATACGGCAAATCAAATTCTTCCAGGTCGCGCAAATATTGATCCATTAGAGTAATGTTATAAGTCTTATCAAACCACAGGGATATTTCATCAGTGTAACTCCTGACATGCACCATGTTGTTGAGCCTCGCAGAACCTCCGACAATTTTTCCCATTGGCCAGTTACATTTCTGTAAATAAATTGATAAAAAAGCCTTAATTAAAAATATATTTCATAAAAAAATCTTGAAAAATGAGTGAAATACACACCTATATACTTTTATTATTAATTATATGAGTGGGTTGGAACATTTGTGACAGTTAATGAACGTTGAATATGATAAAAATTAACATAAGTACAGTCCGTCCAACATATCTGGAGAATGGACAAATTTGGAACTAAAGACGCCATATCTGCGAGTTCACAAATGTTTCGATCATTTTTTAAGAAAGTTTCTGATTGTCACCATGCCACTATTTTTGCATATTTCAACTACGTATTTTTGCATATTTCAAAACGCAATATTTATTATGATAATGCAAAAATTATGAACTTGTACTTGTGAAAAAATAAATTAATCTTTTTTTTCCAATTTGCCATGCTTGAATGGCCGTAATCAAAAATGTTGAGAGTTAAATTTGAATTTATGGGGGTGGAAAGCTTCTTCAATCTTCACTTGATTTTAACTTTTATTTGAAAAACAATCGACCATAAATACGTAAAATAATAAGATAAGTCAGCAATAACTTCTTCCAAAGAAATTTAAAGATTTTTACAACAGAAACACATTATTATTGCCTGCCCAACATAACTTGGCATGCGGCAAGATTGGAACTAAAACCCGCCCCGCTCGCACTCGGCGGTAACCCCTCGCCCTGTAATTCAGTACAATTTTGTATTTACTCGGTAGCTGTGACATCTTGATTACTAATATACACTGAATCAACCAAAACAGTCCGGGGTGGTGCAAGAACAATTGCCAATGAAGTATTAAAGTTTTGCGAAGCTGAAAAAGCAAATATTGGACCGATATTACCGTCTGACAGTTTGACAGATAGAGCGGCCGCCGCGGAGCGCGCTGTTACCTGACCAAATTTATATTGAAGGCTCTGACACTGGTCACCGGACATTCAGTACATTATGTATTGTGTAACAAATTTACAACCTGGCAACTTCTGTTTCGCAACAGGGGCGCCCTCCCTCGCACGCCAAGTTATAGTGGTGGCACTCTAATTAAAATTACAAATTACTGGGGTTTTCAAATTATCGGGGTTAATCAACTACGAAATGAACACTTTCGGTATTGTTTCAAAATTTTCAAATTATAGCGGTTAGAATTATCAGGATTTAACTGTATTACCTTCCCAGTCATAGCAAGGCAGGCGTCTTCCTGAGGAACTGTTTGGTGGTGCCAGTCATGAAGCGTGTTCTGCAGCAAGGGACCCAAAGCGGGCGGGTCGAGTAAAGGCCCGCCATTTCCTCCAGCTTCCAAAACGAGAAAGCTGATTTCTTTACGGGTGGACAACTGATGCGCTATGAGGGATCCTGCTGTTCCACAGCCAACTAAAATGATTAAAAGATGTTCAATAAACTTTCTGCACATTAGAGTAACCAAGATATATTATAGATGTCTCATAGAGACGAAATTATGGAAAAGTAGGTATGGAAGTCTTTGGGTGTTCATAGGGCTTACGACCTATCATACGGCTGATTTAAGTGATCACTTTACACAATGAAACGTTCACATTTCCACCCGTGGTAGAATACCTTACCCATCAAATTTTTGGAAGTTGTATATATTTTTAAGTTTTACAACCTGTTTCACATGTGTGTTATGATTATCAATTTTCTATTTTCCCAATGATATACCCATACCTACTCTCCCATAAATAATATAATTTCGTCTCCGTGAGACGTCTATAATATATCTTGATTAACCGTTTTACTGCTGACCATTTTTCACATACTTTACATATTACACACATGCAAAAATTGCATATTTAAAAAAAAAATTAAGTTTAATTAAGTGTTCACAAAAATTTCTATATTTTTATCAAATATAGAGGGATTTTCGTAATTCTTTAAGTTATGTGTAGGGGACATATCAAACTATCCAAATAAAATAAAAATGTTACTGTAACTGTATTTATTTATAATTATAAAATAAACAATAGATGGAGATTATAAAAGAAAATTATTTGCAAATATGTTTCCCCACACAAATTCTCCCTTCTTACAAATGCGCATTCTTTGATTCGTAGACATTCTGATTTCATCGTCACTGTCACTACTTTCATTAGGAGAAAGATTTTTACTCAATGTAAGTGTCTTCATCATCACTACTTGACATCTTATGAGCGGTAATAAATAATTTTTACTAATAAAAAAAGTATTAAAATTGATTTTTAACCACGATATAAATGTAATTTAATATTATTATTGACGAATTAAAAAGGATTTGCACACGCGCAATACGACACACCCACTCAGATTGATACCTAAAATCAAACTGCATACCGTCGATATATCAACGCTACGCAGTTTACGCGCATTTATAATGCGTCGCTATATCGACAGTACGCAGTAAAACAATTAAGGATGTCCCTGGGACAAAATCCTGTACTGTATTCTGAAAAATTTGGACAAACTCAAAATATTCTAAATTAGAGTAACCGTTGGAGTTGGATCATAGGTGAAAAAAATTAGTAACAATTATAGTTTTTTTAATAAACAAACAAAATTTTCAATCATTCTTACTACAGTGGTATCTCAGTATATATTCGCTTTGAAATAAATTTAATTTGATATATGTCCTGTTTGGAATAAGACCTTTGCTTGGAATACATGTGCATTGAATGGTGCGGGCTTGCATCCCTGTTCTCACTCAGAAGGCGGAAGCATATTTCTTTGGACAGATTTTTAGTAAACGTCAAAGCCTGGTGTTCCTCAACCAGGTCCAAGTAGAGAAAAGAAACGGAAAAGAGGAAAATCAAATTTGTTAAATTTTCGTATATTTCATCTAATTTCTTTTGCATTTATACACATTAGTAGTAATAAGCAGTGTTTAAATTATTTTATACAACCCCATCAATGTATAATATATAATAAAATAACAAGAGTTGCAAAGCAATACACAAGGTGACACATAATATGGAGCCTCTGTATCTTCAAGAACTCTGCATCCCAGATGACAGAAATGGTAGACGTTAAACTATGAGGTCAGCCACTACTTCAGCTGCAGGAAGGGTTGTAGAACCGATTATCCATTGCTAGAAGACTAAGTGAACGAGCATTTGCGGTGGTAGACCCAAAGGCATGGAACTCTCTTCCCTCCGTAATATAATGCAGTGCATCAGAAATAGTGTTTAAAAAGACTCAAGACACACCTTTTCGGAAAAACATTTCCATAAGTTCGCAATGTTAAATTAAATACTAATGTAGGAATAAACAATGGATGCTGTGTAAAGCGCCCCTGAGGTGAATTTTTTACGAAAATGGCAGTGTAGAAATTTTCCATTTTTATTATTATGATTTTTTTCATGGGAATGGATTGATCATTTTTCATGAGAAAACTTCGTTTCGTATATATCTTGTTTGGTACAGGTCAAAAGATCTGGAATGGTTTAAGGATACAGATGTACCGCTGTATTTTGAAGTTAAGCCTAATAAAATTACAAATATATTTTATTTATGGATTCATACAGATTAAACCATTTTCACTTTATTTTAATTGTGGATAGGTTTGGGAAAAATACTGGGTGGGAGAATAGAGAAAAAAGAAACCAGAGCCAAAATTCGATATTTGAAATCGGATATGGCTGTACTAACGAAATTACATAAAGACAGTAACGGGCCAAAATAACATATTTCTAATTGAACTATCCGTTGAAATTTTAAGATTTCTTTCATAACTTACCAATAATGTAATCGTAAACATTTTCAATGTCAGATTCAAACAGATGTAAAAAATATTCAAAATATGAATAACAATTTATATAAATGCTAAGAAAATAAATAGAAATTGTGTAAAACGTCATTATAAATATCAAAGAAATATTCATCGTGCCCGTGTAATTTATATTACTGTATTACGAAAAAGGGTCTGGGGCCTGTTCGAAGAATCTGCCGCCTCAATTCCAAATTCCAACTTTGACATTTTGACCATAGAAAAGAAATATGTTTTTGACAATTAGATCATGGATAAATATGTCGAAATAAGAAGTCAATCATAGATTCATCTTTATTTACTATTATATGGCTATCAGTAAATATGTTTGGTACCATTGGGTACCATGCTACAAACATGGGTACCAAACATGCACCAAACATATTTACTGATAGCCATTAGGGATGGGTCGTCGACGTATTTACCGTCGACGAAACAAGACCGCCCACGTCCGTCCATCGACGAGACGATTAACTAGTTGACGCGTCAACTTCGTTACGCGGATGTCGCGGACGTTCTATCTAAACATCGGGACGATGGTCAACTGTCTACGGTTCGACGCGACGCTGCTCGACGGCTCAACCGTTGGCTATTTTTATTACGTTAATTTTTAAAATTTAAAGAAGTTCGAAGGAATATAGTTTCGGGGAAAGTAAAACCGCTACTTGTGCTTATATGTAAAAATAAATATTTTATTATTTATTTGTTTACGCACATTATAGGCTTTTACATATTGTTTTATATACTTCTTTCTATATATAATAAAGAAAGAAGAAGGTATACATAACAATATCAGGTGTAAGCAGTAAAATATAAATATAAACTACATATATAAGCAGTGAAAGTATCGGGTATAAGCATTAAAATATGAGTACAAAAATTAAAAATATAAAGTACAAATTACTACTTTGTACTATGTGTATAAAAAAATATATTAGGTACACATCATTACATGTGTGCAGGGTTATTTGGAAAACATTAATAACCTCAAAGGACTATATTCCTGCCTTGATTATGAGTCGAAAGCTATCATGACTTAATATCAATTGTTATGGAGATATGCGACATCAAAGTTTGAATTTTTTCAATATGTCAGACTTATTTTTCGTAAAACGTTGGACTATCACTACACTAACTCAAATCGATTACGAAAAATTCATTCGTTTCAATACAAGTTAAATAAAACGATAAAAACCTTTACATTTATTTATTATCTATAAATTTATAAATAAATACATAATTTAAAAATACTTTACATTTGAGATGTTATCTAGAAATTTATTGAAGAATACATCTTTCAAAGTCAGGCTTTCACTTTGTGGTGACATTATTAATAAATAAATATATCTGTATTATTTGTCAACTTTAGTTTAAGGCTCAATCTGAGAAAAGGAACATTGTTCCCGAAACATGTAAAAAACCAATAAAAAGTGGTGTAAACAAAATT
>JADDOH010017430.1:0-26020 GCA_016648135.1 Agrypnia vestita
ATGCAAGTATTCGGATGAATTTCATTACACACAATAAAGTATATTGCTCCCAAAAATTCCGTAAATCAATTGTAGATTTTCTCATTAGCGACATCTGTGGGGATTTAGGGGAATGAAAATGGCTTTGTACAGGCCGCATGGAAAAGGCGCTTACAACTCATATATGAAAGCTTCACGCAATTTGAACATATATACAACTTCCAAAAAATGAATAAGCATGGTATATTCTATCATGGGTGGAAATGGCGAATGTTACAATTGTGTAAAGTGATCACTTAAGCCAACCATAAAAAGACAGGTCATAAGTCCTGTTACACCCAAATGACTTCTATACCTACTTTCCCATAATTAATACAGTTTCGTCTCTGTGAGATATCTATAATATACACTAATTAATTAACATTTAATTTCACTCGAAGCCTAGTGACATGATTATCTCCACCAGCTGCGCGCGTCGCAGAGAAGGAGCCTTGCGGAACAGTCCATAATCGATTTTGAAATTTTAAACATAATTTCTCAATGAATAATGTTAACCACATATTGTGTTAATAATACTATGGTTGTTTTGCGTAGTGATATTTACTTGATAGTGTAGTAGTTATCCTGACGAAAAGACGGGTACGTCTCGAATTCAATAGGTCAAAAATGTCATTAAGTGGTTATATACTAATATAATTAACATTTTTTTAAATGCCTCACCATAAAGTTAATATTTTAAATATTTAAAAAAAGTTACCCATAAAAACCAAGTTTTTATTATACTCCCTTTCTTTGTAAAATATAACAACAATTGGGGACGAATTAAAATATATAACATAACACTAAATTTAAAGTAATTTAATATATTTCTAAAATGTCAAATGTTTTGAGCTTTGATAAGACCCTTCATGCTTTGAAGATTAAATTCTAAAAACATTTGTCAGTCAATTTAGATTTTCGAAATTCGTAGTGAAGTACCTATTATGTATACCGACGTAGTAATTCAAATTTAGAAAATATTCCGCGACGTTATCGGGCCGCCGTTGCTAGTAATCAAACTTTTGTAATGATTCCAATTTGAAAAAACCATTAAAATTTCTCAAAATCCGAAATTATACTATAATTATTAATTTTTTTTAACGAAAATTTTATAGATCTTCTTGATCGTCGTCACGAGTTTGCTTGCAAAGTTTCAGCTCGATTGGATCACGGGAAAAGGGTCAAAAATCGATCCAAAGTTTTTTCGACGGCAAGCCGGCAAGCAAGCAGGCAGACGCCACGAGTTAATATAAAGGGAGTAAATATTAATAATACCTACTAATAAAATTAATTAATTTAAAAAAAATCTTTTGAATAAAGTCGAGATGCGCATTTATAATACACATCAAATGGAATTATTTTATATTGAGGCTTGGGTAAACTAAATAAAATCCTTACTTTGTGTAATCTAGTAGCTCTTCTTATTATTTAAGTTGTCGTTACAAGTCGGTTAATCCTAGAATTCTCAGACTTAATTTGCTTTTTGCACTGGATTTACAAATATATTTCATCTGTAGTCTAGAGGTCGCCAGTTTGTTGTCAGACTTATTCTGAGTCTATATTAAGATTACAAATATCAGTTTGAAAACAATATTCGAGTGGGATTAATTTCACATAAATCATCCAACGAGATAGTTTAATTATGATTCGAATAAATTGAATAATAAGTGATCCCTCACAACGTTTTACGAGGCCATTTTCGCAAATTGAATGTTTGAATGAATCTTATATAGATCGTCTATATTTATTACTTCATCTATATTTATTACTTGCCAAACCCATGCATTTTATTGATTTCCCCTACCGAGTTGGTAGCCCTACAAAGTGTATAAGATATTTAACCAGTGGCATTACCTGCTGATTTAATTAGCTCAGTAGGCATTTCATCAACTCCTGGTGTTTTTCTATATTTAAGCTTTTTTAATGCGTGTTCAAATTCATCGTTGATGATTGGGTCACTCAAGACATCTGCGTCTGTATTAGTTTCATTCTCTATAAGGCTTTCCATGTTGGTATGGTTTTTTACTTTATATAGCTTTTATATATTTTCCATCTTTTCCCAATTAGAGCTTCTTCAAATAATATTTTACCATCGTCCCGTTCAATTTCATCGCTTTCCCAGTTTTCTTTTCAAGGAACTCTTTTACAGAGGCGTAGACTGTTTCCACATTTCCCCTTCTCAAATTGTCGTTTGTTTCATTGCATCTATTCTGATAGTATACCTCTTTAGAAATTTGGGATTCTTTGTTTATTTTGTTGCTCAGTACTTTATACTCCTTTTGGGCTTCTTCACTGGGGTCGTTCTTTAATTGTCTCCTTTCTTGCATCATATCCAGAAGATCATTTGTGATCCATTATTTTCTTGCTTGGGGGCTATCTTTTCCAATAACTACTTCTTCTGCAGTTTTAAAGCTCTTTTTTATTTCTTCCCAGGCCTGGTTTATGTTTACTTCATCTAAAATATTTAAATAATCCATTCGTATATTGAACACTCTTTGTCGTCGAATTTTTTCTTCATCCGACGAACTTGAATACAATAATATCTCGACATCGCTATCGGAAAACATTTTTCCTTGAAAAAAAACACCAGTCAGCATAGTATATATGCACGTGTTAAACAAACAGCATAAAACTTCAATCTGTCATACTTCTGTCAATTTCAACTAACGGACGGTAAACTGGTAGTTATTTAACTGATGGATTGTTATAAGACGAAAAAAATGACGTTTATATCAAATTTCGGTTTATTTGGTCTGAAATTTAACTAACGGACGTTTATAAGACCTGCCCTTAGTCTTCAAAAATTGATGAGCCTCTTGTTATAATTGTGGCTAAATACCTAAAATTGTATGTTTAGAGTCCGTTTGAGGGCACAATACCTTACCAGTTCGCGAGAACGTGTGTGAGACGCGCCCGTCCGATAAGGGCCGCAAAACTCTATGAGCACGGACAGCCAAGGGGTAAGGGGACAAATAAGCCAGCTTGCGCGTCTTCCACGTGATTGGGCCCTATTTACGGATAATTACTCGGGGGAGGAAACTCCTATTAACCGGAACACTGCTGCAATCCTTGAATTAATCATTTTGTTCACTCTTAGGAAAACAATGAAATACAACATTTTGGCGAAATTTTTCAATCCTGAATGTTATGTGAGATTTTTTTTTTATCTAGAAGGTTGCTTTACTTAATTAATTATTAATTAGTTCATTAATACATTTTAAAAGTATGTATTTATTTTAAGTAAATTATTTAATCTTAATCTTGAATCTGAATCTTACAAACTGCATAAAGTTCGTTATTTTAGTTCCCCTTTCCACTCAACACTTATATTTATATTAATGTTGTATCGTAAACTGCTCGAAAGAATCAAGTACCTACTGTAGATTTCTTAAAAACTCAAAAACTCTTAACACATTATCGTATTTTTTACTGAATTCACAAACATTTAAAATTTTTCCATATTTATTTATTTATTTATTAATAATATACGAGCCTTACTTAGGCTTTTACTTAGGCTTCATAAAAAAGAAGCGTACCTATTTAAGTCTAAGTACATACACAAAGAAATAACATGACATAATTATGAAATGAAATAATATTAATAATATAAATACAAAAAATCATAAGAAAATACAATGAGTGATATTTTTATTTATATTAATTTTTATTTTTTAACAAACAGACCATCAAAAGGTCATATTGACCCTAATAATGGCATAATACAAAGTATTTTTTGAAAATTTTGAATACGATACAATTACACAGTATACTTTTATGATAAATTAATAAAAAATAATGTCTTGATGCTAAAATGAATTGTAAATAATATTCAGAAAAAAAGCGACTATACCAGGCGCGTGCAATAATAAATTTGAAGCATGACTTTTATTTAAACATATATTTGGGAAAAAAATCGAAAATAAATATTTATCTGGCTTAATATTATGAAATATTAAAATCTAAGTTACATGTTAATTATCGTGATAGGAATATTACTAGATATATCTCTTATTTCGATTTCTTTTCAAAATATATGCCGAGGAAAAACCCATGCTTCTGGTTCTCCCTTTACGCCCATGCTGTATGCTTATCTGTACAAAGTATTAAGAAGTAAAATGAAATGCAATGTATTAACTGTAGATACGAAAGAAGGAAGTGGAAGGAGGAACAATACATTAGAAGATGAGTAGATTTGTCATTTGAATGGTGTGTTGTATAAGAGTATTAAATATAACAACTGAATTGTGTTGGTTATCTAGGGATGCAGTCTACGTATAGGCGAATTCGTAGTACAGTTAGTGCACTGGGTACCTGCATAAAATAACTCGGTTTGTAGCGAAGACCACCCAGGTACCTACTCTGTAAGTGATTATTTTTAATAACTCATGGAAGTCCAATACCAGATAGTTTAATATAGACAAATGAAATCACTTACAGTCCTCCTGTACTATAGATTCATTGTGTTAAGTATACTCATTAAGAAATCATAATTAATTTGGCCTGAAGAAATGTTTTATTTATAATATATGAATCTTAAAAAATTGTGTTGAAGCCTTTCAATCCTCAACGAATGAACTATGAATATAACGGTTACCATAGAGTGGAGTTATAAATGAGAAATTCGTATTGTTTTTTCAAAAATTATTTAAATTTTTCAGGGGAAGAAACCAACAGAGATTTGGCCAAAGGAAGTCCTAAAGTATTCCATAATAATCAAATTTATAGTCAATATATAGATACATATATAATATATACCTACAAGGTAATAAATTATAGATTATTGATTTTGCTGTGGCTGATTCTAGACTGAGGGCCGCTACTGTTGTTATTCGGATGCTTCGGGGCGTCGAGATGAAAACTAACAATTTACTTGTAGTTTCGAGAATAAACTTATTTTAAGGCTGGCTGTCCAGGAAAAGAACTATACCCATCGACTCCGTCTAGAAACGAAATTGAGAATTTACAGAAGGATGGTTTTAGGGAGAAGTTCGAAATGAAAATCGTTGAAAGGCTGAGTGTAAAGAAGGTGAGTGAACTTAGGATAGACGATGCATTTGATCACTTGAAAACTTCCTTTTGCGAGTCAGCGAAGGAAGTCTGTGGAACAGCTAAGCAGGGAAGGAAGAAAGGGGATGCATGGTAGGATGATGACAACGGGAATGGGGAATGGGACAAAGTGAAAGAAAAAAGAAAAGCGTGGCTCTATCTTCTAACAATGAGTGGAGATGAATACGAGACAGCAAAATATTGATGTAGTGCTTGTAAGAAAAGAGTGATATCTGTTGTAAAAAAAAGGAAAGAGTGGCTGAAAAGAGAGGAAGGTTTGAAAATGTCTAAGAATTTCGAAGAAAATACTTTTTTTTGAAAGTGAAAACATATCGATTAGGCGCGGAAAGCAATAGTATGAAAGCTTGAGTCAGTGAACGGAGAAACGATAATGAGTGAGGATGGAATAAAAGATATCTTCAGGTTTGTGTTTTCTGGGGTATTATGCCATTATTACGATCTTTTCGGCAGACGTTTCGGACCTCATTGCAGGGGCCATCATCAGGGCTGATGTATTGTTTCGGAATAAAAGATACATGGATGAAATATTTTCAGGAAACATGCGAGACCGAGGAAACTGTAATAGAGCAATCTATCAAGATAATTACTGAGATAAGTGTGAATGACGAAAATGAAGTCAGTAAAATAAGCATGGAAGATATAAAGTGTGGTATGAAGAATGGTAAGACTGTGAGATATGATAACGTTGCTACCGAATATACCAAGTCAGTGGCCCATTAGTAATTTTTTGACTTCATACACACTTTTTTCAATGTATGAAGAAGAGCCACACCTTTAGACTGGAGGAGAGCAGTTATTATACCTCTCTACAAGAGTAAAGGGTCGAAAATGGAATGCAGGAACTACAGAATACTCACTCTTTTGAGCTCGGTTGGCAAATTTTATGGAAGTATTTTGATAGAAAGATTAAAGTCGAAAGAAAAGCCATGGGATGTGTAAGGGGCTTTTTTAGGTGGAAGAGGATGTGTGCATCAGATATTCTCTCTACGAGTGTTGACGGAGAAATTTTTAGCGGAAAACAAAAAACTTCCCTGTGTGTTTGTTTATAAATCTGCAAAAGGCTTACGATAGAGTTATGAGAGGAAGTGCAATTGCATCCTTTTACGAGAGAAGTACCGCGTGTGTAAGAATCAATGGATCATTCACACGATGGTTTGATATAACAAAGGGTGTCAAACAGGATTGCATAATGTCTCCATGACTGTTCAACTTGTATATGGAATACTGCGTGAAAGAACTGGAATGTATGAATATAGGAGCGAAAATGAGTGATTGTATGCTGATTACTGTACGCGAATGATGCAGTATTAATTGAAAAAGAGCAAGACTCTGTGAGCAGTATGAATTCGAGAAAGAGGAAGGTAAGACAACGTGTGAAATTCCAATGAATGATTGGAACAAGTAGATGAGTTTGTGTACTTGGGAAGAATGTTCTATAGAAGAGGGAAGTTGAGAAAGATATCGAGAGGAGAGTGACTGCGGGGAATAAGGTGAACGGTCCTTTGAATGCAATAATTTCTAATAAAAATATATCTACTGAGACAAGACTAACGGTACATAATGGAATTCTGGTACCAACACGGATGTATAGAAGTGAAACCTGGAGCTGGCAGAAGAGGAACGAAAGTAAAATTATTGCAGTGAAGATGAGATCCCTCAAACGTGTGTGCAGCAAATCCATTTATGATAGAGTAAAGAATGAAGATATTAGGAATGAATGTAGAGCTGATCTTTGCATAATTAATAGTATTAAAATAAAAAAGGATTGTAAATGAAGAAAGAATGGTAAGAAATACATAAAACACAAGTATTAACGGTTCCAAAAAGAGAGGGCAACCGCGGAAAATATGGCATGACCAGATTAACCAGATACTGGAATATGGTCCCGTCAGAAGCCTTAACAACCGTCGAGCTTGCATGCGAAGATGGATGAATGTGTATGTCAGGTCAGAAGAATGTGGCGCTGTATCCTCTCGTCTTACCCCCATGGGGAAACGGCGTGATGATAAGTAAGTAAGTAGTAAATATTTAAATATTCCATATTAAGTTCTTTACAAACCTTCATTTCGAAAAAAAAAATGTGAACAAATTTTAAAAAATCAAGCATTCAATTTTATTAATTTCACCTAAGTACGTGTTAATAAATTTATTTTTTCATTTCACGTAGGTATATCATACTATGGCCACAATCATCAAATGAGATAGAAATTTGTGCATTCGTAAGTTTAAATTTTATATAAAATTTTGGAAATAAACACAATAATCTAATTAAAATTTCGTTAAAACTTGGGTGTTTTGGTTTGGGAAGAAATCTTAATTACAAGAAATACACGTTTGAATTCTTGAATTGAGTAGATTCCATATTTTCATGAAATACTTTGTAGATACAGGATATTGAAACTAGACGACAAAATTTCCAAATATTGGGTACATGCTGGGGAAAATGCATTTCGTTGCAACCGTCATTCAATAGCAATGCACGCTCAGTACTGGCACAGAAATACACCGTGTAGCTCGCCAAATCGCTTACTCGTTGGTAAAGAATTTCTCAGTGGAACCAGCACTATACATCGCTGAATTATTGATGCACTATGCTTTTATAATATTTATTTATAGAAATAACATTTTTTTATCTTTAAATATGGGTATGGGTGGGTGCAGTTAATTGGAAGGGGAATATATCTAGAATTGGACTATGCCACAAACTAGTTATTTATCAACTAGTTTACTATTTGTCGCATAGTCCAATTCTAGATATATTCCCCTTCCAATTAACTGCACCCAACCATACCCGCTCCCTTTCACCCAACCCCCCCCCCCCACAGTTGACGTTCTGTCTCTTTCTTCCCTTAATGCTTTCTTGATTGCTTGTAATTCTGTTTTTGTTTAGTTAATACTGAACCCTAATGAAAACTCAGTTGTGAGATGAAACTAGTTGGTTAAACTCAATAAAGTGGTGTTATACATAGTTATTTTATTTAAAGATATTATGTCTCACCACACTGTTTTCTTCGTGTGAAAATTAAATAACATTTTTTTGATTCAATAATATTTCTAAGGAATGGATATTGTGGCCGAATGTGTATGAGTATTGCTCACCTCGCCCAATTAAGCAAGAATAAGCTTTAGTTGATGAGTGATTTTCTGATTTGATTGATTCTGATGAGTTGATGATGACTCTTGATTTATTCGTTTGCTGTATAAAAATGCTCGTTGTGTTTTGTTGCCTGTAAATCTGATCTGATGTCGACCGCATCCTCAGTCAAATTCCATTCATAACTGTACACAAAACTATAGGGTGTTTTTTAAGGGTAGAACTAATTGTAATTGCCATGGTTTTAGCTTTATTGTAAATATAATTTTGACATAAGATTTTACCAAGATATAAGTAACAATAATAAAGTACAAGCGCTATTCTGGCGTGTGTTTTCATAGTGAAATGGCAAACAGACTAAATACAAAACTTTGGATACTTATTTTAGATTCCTTGGCAATCGACCAATGCGTAATGTCGTTTTAGCGTGGAGTGGTTTATTTTTTCAAACATAATAATATTGTTGTCTTTCCGTAACTTCGTATAACGTCCGTAATTTCGTTTTTCCCGGCAAAAAAAAAACGAAATTAAACGCCCAGAGATGGGGTTTGAACCCCGGGCCAGCAAACCCGACCGGCCGCAACTTAGCGATGTTTTTAACGCCGAGCCTGCGTGACTGGTCAAAAATATAGTACTTACAGGACTTAGCAGCACAATCCAGGGTTTAAAATAGTACCATTAACTGCCGGTAGGTTGAATGTTAAAATCTTCAAATATTTTGATAAAAGTCGTTATTACTATTTCATGGGTGAGGGCTAAATAAGTCAGTACTAGTACTTTTATATCCCGTTTCCCAAAGAATATGTAACTCTTTAGGAACCGGCTTGTAAAAAGTACCTTCACTTTTGACGGGTTACAGCTAGTATTCAAATAATTCTCATGTTATATTTCAATTTCAAAACTCTACCCAAGTAAATACTGTTTATGTGCCTAATGTTATACCTCCCTTGGTAGACTACTTTCTTGACCTATAAATGTGTTACGGCTAGCGGAGCTGCCCAATAGTATACTTCCCTTTACAATAATTTTTTAGTGGACTGGATACAAAGGATAGTGAATACTAGATACATTGTTTGCAATTTTTATCATTTACAGGCATTGTGGCCTGAAACAACAGTTTATCAGTATCTTCGACGATAGTCAATGGCTGTCTGTTAGTTTTTGATAAAAATAAAAGAATTATTTTTATTTTTAACAACATTTTTATAAGAAAGTATGTTCTAAGAACACAGCTACTGGATTCGATCCCCAGAGGGATGGTTAATTAATTAATGTTTTAATTAAATAACTTTTAAGATACGGTGGTATCGAAACCGGTAGACGTAGAGTCATTATTTAAATAGTAGAAGTAGTCAACATCAAAAATAATTAATTAAGGATAAATTATAGAAGTCTCACAGAGACGAAGCTATTTATGAACGATAAAAGTGGATGGAAGTCTCTTATATGATGGCGTAGGGCTTACAACCTGTATGAGCTGGCTTAAATGGTCACTCTACACAATTCCATCATAAGAACATCAACACATTATCAAAATTACGAAAAAGTTCTATACATAGTTCGAATCAATAACATTTCATATTTTGGCACTGGCCTCTGCTAGAGACTTTTTTTTCTCCTTTACAAGATAGTATATATAGATATATATATTATACACTTGTCTCATATATAAATAGCTTCTGTGTGTATAGTGTATACTTAATTAATTATTTTTATGTTTGACATGCTGCATATTTTGTTGACTTCTTAAACCCAAAACTTCGCTATTAATTTCTCATTACTCAACTATCTGACTATGAAAGTGTATTTTTTTACTTCCATTTTTTATAGGACTGTAAACATTTTTTATAGGACGTAATTATTGTTTAAACAATAAAAAAATTAATATGTGAAATTTTAGAGTTAAATTATAAGTTATAAAAGCTTTAAAATTAGAATATATTATTAAGTTATGTGAAATGGCGTGAAATTCTTACCATAACCATACATTATTTACGATAAATGTGCCGCAAGAAATATAAACACTAAGTGCCGGAACAAAAAGTAATCTGAAGCCAATTTTTTCCCGCGAATACCAACTAACCGTATTTCCTATTTAAAATGCAATATACCGCAAAAATATTGTTTTCATATACACTTAATTTTAATTTACGCAGCAAATGCACCCCATGGTTCTTTCACCCGGTACCTACCCCCATAATATACACTGCCTGAGCACTTACTTGCATATGCACTATGGGAAAGCTTCTTTTTATGGTGTAACTTTTCCCTTTGTGTCGCTTGAAAACCTAGCGGGTGCTAATGCTGTAGTTCTGTAAGTCACGTTTTACAGTTTGATAAGTAAAACAGAGGGGTTCTTTTTGCAATATTTTATGAGAAATAGTTTATGATATGAAAATAATTAATTATTATTATACAAAATTACTTTCAGCTTATCTCAGTTATTTTGATTTTAACAAATTCTAAACATCGTTTAAATTTGCAGAACTGATTTATTTTTACTTTAATATTATGGTGTAACCATAAAATATGAAAATACAGTAAGAAATTACTAAATATACCTGTATTACCTAAAAAATATTAGGAATATTTAACATTTTTAATACAAAAGCACTTTTTTTGATCGATTTACATATGTATAATAAATGTATTTTATATGGGAATTAATAGATTTGTGGAGAAAATAAATCTCGTGGTTCTTATCTGATTTCAGAATTGTGAAAAATTAATCTATTTAATTTATAAGTTATCTTGGTTAAGTTTTTTAACCAATTATATCCGCCTTCCTGTTTTTAAATCATAGCTTTATAAAAAAAATTGATCTTAGAGAAAAGACTCCATTCTTTTGCGTGCTTTATTGGGTACAAAAAAATTAATATAGTTTTTTTCAATTTCGAAAAAAAAACATTGTATCAAACACTGAAGAAACTTAGCGAATTCTTTATTTTTTAATTGACTTTACCTTCCTAGTTTTTATACTAGCCCAAATCGTTGTAAGCTGAGTTCGTCAAAAAACAAGCACACTTATTTTATTTTCATTCATCACAAATTTCACTTTTAATGCAAACAAAATATTTTTATTAACTTGTTCTCGTCCGCAAAAATATCGACAAAGAAAAATAATTTAAAATTATACAATGTTGATTTTATTAGATAATCATTCATTCATTCATTCATTTATGTGTCGTTTGGGATTTCGATTTAGTTTTCCGAATTTTAAACAATCCATTGGAACTAAAAATTCAGACGGTTCCAAAATGTTCCGGCGCAAGGGATGAATTCCACGGGGGAGAGGCCAGCCTGACATCGTAATTTGTTAGTTTTTACGAAAAATAATTGGATATTTTGTCTGTACGGTCGTGGCATCCCAGCTCGCGCGCGACTTCAAATGTGTTTGGCTCCAAAATAAACTTGTTCAGATAAACACAAAAATGCTTGAAAATTTCACTCTTTTACTATTCCTCGGTTACGAGGATTAATTTTTTTCTGATCATTTTATGTATTATTCCTAGTTTTGCTATCACACATTCCTATATATGTACACAAATATACTGTTTTATTATTTAATTTAAGAAATTGAAGAAGCCATAAAAACCATTCGTGCAATTTTTTCTGCACATATCTCCGTTCGATAAAATATTTTCTCAATCGATCCACTCACATTTCTTATTTACAGTATTTTTAATAGGCACTTGCGTGCACGGTTCTAGAATTTCCCCTAAATCATGGGTACATTGCCTCCTTTGATATATTATCTTAATTCTGAACAATTTTGGGTCCGTAATAATATATATCTTCATCATTTTCCGTATTACCGATATCCTCAAATTACCTACCTAGGGTAGTGATGCGAGGACGTGCGCGACACCTTAAAATAACAGCCTCCTTTCGTCAGGATATAATACTAAAAGTCATCGTAATGGCAGCGGTAGCTTCAGTCCAGACGAGATAAAAATATGACGGCTTTTGTTGCAGTGGAGACGTGTATTTATATTAAAATGAAACAATCTTCATCATCATCATCATCATCTTCTTCCCCTTATCCTAATAGGGTCGTGGCCCAAAGACTTGACAAGGTGCTTCCATTATCCCCTTTCTTGCGCTGCTTCTGCTCGAGTCAACCAGTCCAGACTCATTCTGTTTTCAAATACATTTTTTTGTTGTGTCTTCCAGCTTAATCTGGGTCGACCCACCAGCCGTCTTCCCTCCGGGGTTGCCAAGAGGATTCTTCTTGGTATTCGTTCCTCTGGCATTCTGAGCACATGTCCAAGCCACCTTAGTTGTGATTTGTTTATGTGCAGGAGTAGGGGCTCCGTGCCGAGTGTGTGCCTTATGTCAGCGATCTCACTCTCATCAGTTGGACTCCCGTTACCCCCCTTAGAAAACTCATCTTGGCAGCCTGGACTCTTGATCTCACTCTCTCCGTCAGGATCCAAATTTGATGGCAATATATTAGTGTGGGCCTGTACACAGATTTGAAAACAGTCAGTTTTGCCTCGACACTGAGCTCGGATTTTCTTATCACCGCACTGTACAAACACGAAACAATCTTATTTGTTAATTTTTCGCAGTGAACGATTCAAAACTTTTCTCCACGTCAAGAACAAAAGTAAGAAAATCTTCCAGTTTTCGCCGAGCCAACTCTGCAAAACTTCAACAACGAAGAAAATGACTACGCCCTAGATTTTCATTAAAATAATTGAGTTGCATGTTTCCATTGCCAACTTTAATTAAAATTAACGTAAGCAACGTATTTATTTCATTTTACTTGCTGAAAAAAAATCTCGTTACTCGGCGTCCTCGGCGCACAAAGTCAAAAAGCTTTTCATTCCAGCTTTTAGCTTTAGCCGGGGGGGGGCGTGCCGGGCGGGGGGGGGGAAACGGCCCGGGGGGGACGTATCGAGGAGGGGCGGGCTCCCACGTGATCATCTGTACCGATGATGTTGGTTACTCTTCCCGAAATTAAAATCCGTCGACGGTTAACTGCTGCCGCCCGCGCTGTGTACTTAACCTGTCCGCCGACAGATGGACGCCGCTCCGGACCGAGCCGAATGTATGGAATTTTTCTTCGCTCCGCCGTACTGAAAGCCGTTAAACATGATTGATTTAAAGCTGGGAGCGTGGATTACGCAGTGGGTACGCGAGCACACGTTGCTGATACTCTTTTAGGAAATGTGTGAAGCGGTCTTTTTAAAATCGTCAAATAATAAAAAATGTAATTTAATAATTAACCTTCGTAAGGTCTTCGGGTCAATTTTGACCCATTTTGGGATGAATGAGCAATTTTCTCGAAAATTAACGGTTTTTAAATGTTGATATTTTATGACTTTTATTTAATCGCTGTCTTAAGCTTATATTCAAATTAATCTTTTTTTAAAAACTTTTGTTATTGTGCATAAGAACTTTTTTACTCTAACGGCCTTCGGGTCAAGTTTGACCCACAGGCAATAACAAGTTAATTTTTAACGCACAATTTTTTTTGTCTGGTTATCGTTCATTAGAATTGAGGTAATTAGTTCCGATTTGTTTATAGGATCATGCTCGTGGGGCTTTTGTAATTCTACCTACACTGCCAGTGATACAAAAACAACAGAATGATAATCTGACTTTGATTATATTATTCTCTCAGTCTAATAACGCATTCTTTAGTTCACGGTTGTAAAACTAATTTTGGCCTCCAAAAATGAACTAATGAACTAATTACATTGTACCTATATTTTTAAAGAGTTGTTAAACTATAAAATGAAACGCATAAAAATCGTGCTAATGGCCGTGGTATTGGCTTAATTGGAAATATAATATTATGCCATTAGTGTTTCAATACGATCACGAAACTATAATTTTCGAAATAAATTTGCACAATTTGCTATCGTTGTTCTGGTGTATGTCTATTATTTATTCATGGTGTAATTGCAAAACTAAACTGTGACCAAATCAGCTATCGCTGGAAAAAGTGGTGCCAATTAAAAAGTAAACCTCTACTTAAACACTAATGGTAAAAAAGTATCTTTCTAATAAAGCCAATACCGTTATCAATTCTAAGATTTTTAATCAATGTATATATATAGACGAAACTGTATATATATGGGAAAGTAGGTATAGAAGTTTTTTGGGTATACATAGGGCTTACGACCTATCGTACAATGTAACGTTCGCCATTTCCACCCACGATAGAACACCATGTCTACTAAGATTTTTATGTGTCTTATTTCATTTTAAACATCTGTACCGCTAAAAAAACATCCCTTATATAACACTGCGGTTTTTTTCAGTTTTTCCGGAAAAAAATGCGTCGAGCCAAACACATTCTTAATTAATTTTGTTTCCTGGAATTTTAACCACATGACGTAAACAAAAACGACTTATCTAAATTGTACTGCTAAAGAAGATAAAAATTTAACTACGACCGTCTTCAAAAGAATAACTGTTGAAGTTGATGGCGTATTATTTCTCCCTGCTTTGGGCGGCTTAGCTGTTTGCGTGGTGTGGCTTAGGGCTTTGTTCTCGTTCGCTCTAACAAGCCAACATAAGAATTCAACGAGAATCTCTGACTCATCTTATTATTTCTAACTCGCAGTAGAATAATTTTAAATAGTACTTTTCAATCTGAATGCAGAAATATTCCACCGGAATTTAAATAATTTAAAACATATTAAGTCATTTGTAAAAACAAATCTTATCGGTAAAAAATTTGTCTAAAAATGTGAAAAATTTGAAAATGAAATAATATTTTTTATATTTAAAATCAGACATCTGAAGAAACTAAAAGAACGCATTATTCGTGAGTCTTTACTCGACCAAATCTATGGCTATATTAACTTGTCGCAAACATTACTTTAAGTTGTGGTATACAAAATAAGAATGCTAGAAATAGGAGTAGAATAAGATGACTATATAAGAAAAAAGTACATCGATAAAATCGTTTAATTCAGTATACATATAAAATTGTTTTAACAGAACTTTACAGAAATTAATAATGTATAATGAGATGCAAAAAATACGGAAAATGAAAGTAAGCGGAGTGAATTTAAAAATAAATGTTACAATTATTGTAAGGCAATATGTTTTTGTATATAAATTATAGTACATCGATTATAGGAAGAGTTAAGTAAGTATTATAGATTATAGTTTGTATGTTTGTAAAATAACCAACAAATAATAATGAAATGTAATAAATTTATATTGTAAAATGTAAAATAAAAAATTGTAATATGAACTAACTTAAAAAAATAATATAAAAAATAAGTAAAAACATTTCACTTAAAGAAACTTGTATTCTTAAATATATTTGAATTAAATTTTTATTTTATTATTTCAGCTACTTTAGTTCTAGCTTCTTGCTTAGCTCTAGTACATTTATAAAAATCATAAATTTATGATTTTTTTAAAAAAAATTTAAACTTTTATAAATGTAAATTATAAATTTATGATATTTATAAATGTTAGCGAATTCTAGGGAATTTTCTTTTAAATTGTCATGTTAATTGATTGGTTGTTGTAAATCTAATGCGAATCATTATAAAATTTTATTAGGTACTTAAAATTTCACACTTTTCTTTTTGTTTTTCGCTGAAATTTATAAGTAAATTTAAAAAATATTTTAAGTCATATTGTGTTTAAAAAATAATAATAAAGATATACCTTTCAAATAGCGGAATACTTTGTTTGTTTTTTTGATAATATTTGCTTGCGAATGAAGAATTATAAGAATATGTTTATTTTTAAACATCAACTTGAGACATGACAATACCTTTAAAATAATATATTCACAACGTTCCGTGTTCAAGAGAAATATGAAAATATAAATAATAGAGCAGTTTCACTATTCTTGCAAAATAGAAATAGTTCAAGAAAAAAAATACTTGATTATTTCAATAAATATATTTAAAGAAAGTTATAAAATAATAATAGGAGTATAATATACACCTTTGTATTGTATCAAATTCTAGATTGCGAGTACTTTTCGGTAGGGGACAGGATTTTCGTATTCTCCGGATTGTTTTATTTCCACTCTGTATAAATATAACCTTGGAAAGCTCGCTTGTTATAATTAACGGAGAGGTGCGTTCGAACGCACGCGCCACCTACGCAGCCTACACCCTCCCCAGCCCCTGGATTTATTGTGCTTTCATTTTGGTACTTGAACTTTTGCTAAGCAAAAAATATATAATTGCCGCGAATGGGGAGTCTCCTTCCCACAGTTGGTGCATGCGAGTGTTATTCTTAAGGGAGGCATTCAAAAAGAACGCCGCATTTAATACATTTTCAGAATATTTTTAATGTGTGTAAAGTATTTTTTGCAGACATAAAACCCTTAACAATATTTTTAAATGTATGGTCAAAGAACACAATTACTGCATTTTGGCTGTAGAGTTTATAAATTTGGAAGAACATCGTATATATACGTTGAAAAGAATATTGCTTACTCTATTTTAAGATATAAAGGTATTATTACTAGCGGTAACTATATCTAAATACTATCAGAAATAATGTATGTAAATGACTTTCAGAAAATTGATAATGTGTGGACGATGAAGTTGCATTGATCACTTAAGCCAGCTCATACAGGTCGTAAGCCCTGTGGCCACACCATAAAAACATCCTTACGTGTTTTTTTTTATATAAATACCTTTTTCTTTGTGAGACTTCTTCTTTCTTTATCCTTTTTAATAAAATCCTTATTTTATTTTATAATTACATTTATGGGGAGTTTTTTTTTGATAAATAATAAATACTTCATGATACTAATATCAAGCATAATTTTTTGGTTCATTTGGTGTTTATTTATGACTGATCATTGAAAATGTGTTCCCAAACGTAAACAAGGAGGAAAAAAACACAGAAAAATAAAGTAGTTCTTGTCTTCTATTTTTTACTTGTTCTTCTTACTGTTTATACTAGTACATTTTAAATTTATTTCTATGTGAAATATTTTAGGACACTGGTTAATATGTTCGATTCTAATAACTCATGCTCTTTTTCATACCTATCACTGACTTGTGTCTGTTTTATTTCCGAAATGAATAAATAAATAAAGTAAAACTGTAACCATAAGACATTTAAAATATGTTTCAGCACATTGGAATAATGATTTATCTATTGAATACTAAAAATTAATTTACTCTCTACATTAAACTAATTTATTTCACAACATTTTTATCAGTCTATTCTTAGTACACGATTACTGGATTTTTTTTAAAGAGGGATAATCATTTATTAAGTTAAATTATACATAAATGTCTCATAGAGACGAAATTGAGAAAGCATGTATGTAAGTCTCTGTTGGGCGTCCACGGGGGTTAGAACCTATCTGGCCTGGCTTAGAGTAATCACTTTACACAACACAACGTTGACGAACCACCCGAGAACAACCACATAGCTGTACATTTTTTTGAAGTTTTGTGTAGGAATACGTTATTTATGAGTCTTATTTTACGTATTTGTTGCAACTACGCTTTAGTCATCTATGATTAAATATTTGTAATTCGCTTGAAAGATTATTTATTTATTTATTTAATTCGGTCATCCAACAGGGAGACACTATTGCGTGATGAGATGAAATACAAAAAAAAATATTTAAATGTCTCTCTCAATTAAAGAATAACACAAATAGGACATAATCATAGATAAGTCAATTTGACAATGACAGATAAAACATCATTTAAAATTGTTCCAAATTTAGCTTGAATGTAGATATAAAGAGGCTCGTGATGTATATAATATACATGATAAGCATGATCAGAGAGGGGGACAAGTTTCTAGTATCTGCTTCACCATATGACGATATTCTTCATATTTAGTTTTAAAAATATCTATTGAACTATATTTATATAGATGTCGAAATTGCTTACAAATACGCTTTGCTAATATAAGTAGTGTGGGTGGGGGGAGAATATTGTTTCTCTTTTATTTTTTGTTTTTTATGGGCTTTATTTTATTTAAGGGGTCACCACCAATATTTAAATACTGGGGTATATAAATATTGGAATATATATATATATATATATATATAATTCGGGAAGCAGAGAATAAAAAGAAGAATTTGGAATATACTTACAAGATTTATTTAATTACGAATACACAGATTTTTAACAATACTTTTTAATAAAAACTTAAGACTAGTTATAAAACACTGGATGAACGAGGTCTACCAGGAGAGTGTTAAAAATCGCGTCTCTCCCTCTATTTATATAGATATTTGCGAATGTTCCAGAATATTCTTCCAAAAAAAAAGGTATAGGACTGTGCTGTCTGCGGCTTCCGACATGATCGATATCTTTCGATGAGAATATCGAAAAATATCGATCCAAGCCTCAGACTACAGTAGCATCGTTAATGTAAGACATCAAATAATTAATAGTTCATTTCCATTATTTTTTAATTCAGTGGAGGTACCTAGTCCAAGATAAATACAAATGGTATAGTGCATCCAGTGTTATCATTTGTGCATATTCTTATTCGGCAGTAATAGTCCCTGTATTCGATACATCTACTATAAAATTGCACCCCAGATGCCAAACGACATCCCCGTGTACAAATAGCCTCGCCCACCCGGCAGGGTGCAGGAGCCGCCTCGCCCGCACGGCTTCTTTTCCTTTTGGACTTCCTGCGGCAGTAGACCTAATGACTTCGCTAACAGGCAGCTCGATTTGCGGCCATCAAGGGTGCTCCGGCCTGGAAATGTTTTGACGCTAATGAGGACTTGACCGGTTTCGGTGCAACCCCTCCAAGGCTCCACACATCAAAGAAAGACCCGCGACAAATGAGTTTGTCGACGTGTAATGTGGTTTTTTAGCGCCGATGCCAAGTATGTGCCTCCCTTGAATAAAATGAACATAAATCAAACGACGTCTTGTGGCTTTTGATTTGTGACGTTTCAATCGTTGTGACCTAGATGGTTTTCAGATTATTTGATCGCGTAATTCAAATCAAATTGTTTGACGCAGACATTGCATGAACGCCTGTCACTGTTTTGTATAGGAAATACATAACTTCATTTTAAGTATCAGAAGAAAATTTTAATTTGAGACGCATAAACTACAATGTTATTAAAAAAATATATTTTATTATATTTTTTTTAATTCGGGACATTAAACGAAAATTAATTTCACAACTAGTTCACTTTATATTCCCATATACTCCCAAACTTATTTTCTTTATCCTAATCCTACATCCCGCTCCGCCCTAAACACCCCTTTTCAACATCTATTGAATCTATAAATTATGTCATATTGTCTCATTAATAATTAATGTTATGTGGAAAGTTTATAATTGGCATAATTTAATATATTTATCTCTTTTATGTTAATTTTAGATTTGCTGTTAACTTTTCTTATAATAAGTCAATAAGTAAACATTTATTCATAATTAATTTTAATTAACTAAAAACTATGTGTAAACCACTTGGAGTAACATTACATCAATGTTTCGATACAACTGTATCTTCGTCAAAATGAAAGCAAAGTTTTTAGTGAATTAAATTAATTATTATTTCCGATCACAAAGTTAACAAAAATATAATAAATACTTTCTATACTGTATGGATCTCTATTGAAAAAGAAGAATTTTAAATGCAATATTTTATCGAACAGTTCACATATTCATAAGAGCATTTGATTATTGTGTAGCCAAACTAAAAGATTAATTTTAAAATATATTTTGAATCTGTATGAATACACTGGTTTTCAGAATTGTACTCAGGTTCCTATTGAAAATAAAAATAATAATCTCGTATTCCCGCCTGCTTCTTATCTTAAAGACTTATAAAATCACCCCCATCCCTTCTCGCAACCACGTCCGGTATTCCACAGGTTTGGGTTTGTTATTTGAAAAGAAAATGGTGGTTGATGGTTCTTGAAAAAGTCATCAACGTGAATATTAACAATTATATGGTTCTATTTTTAGTCAATAAAGAATCTCATACATATGGACAGAAAAATTACTCATACATAGGGCCTAAAATATTTAACATATTTAAAACAGACTTCCCGGAAATCAGAATATACTCAATTAATAAAATAAAAGCTTTAGCAAACAACTGGCTTACCTCCAAAGGTAGAACACCAACTGAAAATTTACTTAGTGTAATTGCATAATAATGTCTACAAATAAAAATATATACCTACATAAATAAATTAATTAATTAAGAAAAATTAAAAATAATCTTAAAAAAAACTTTAACCCTTTTTATATTAAACAATTATTCTACACATATTTAAACTTGGACTTATGACTCACTCAACTTTCACTAACATTGCACTTGATGCTTTGTAGATACATAATTACTACCTTATGAAAATAAATTTTACTGACGAATTCAAAAAAATATTATAATTGTGTTCTATAACGCCACTCTGGGACAGGCGTAGCCTAGTAGAGTGGCATAATCCACAAATTTAACATCAACAAAAAAATGTGTAATTTATCTTATATTTTATTGTTAAATTAGTATTAAGTACCTTTATTTGTAAACAAGGACTTTTTGAAATAAATAAAAAAAATATATATATATCATCAAAATTTAATTACTAAAAATATAATTTTAAAATAAAAAAAAATATTTATTGTAATACATTACAAACTACCTCCTGGACATCAAGTCATAACCTTTTTATTCTGTCTGGTACATTGCTTCATCTCTTGAACTTTTCGTCAGATTTATCCGTTGCATCATTCTTCAGTGGCAGATCCATTTTATCACATACAACGCTTCCCACCAAAAAGATTTGCAATGCTTTTAGTAACTTTAATTTATTAATCCAAAATAAACTTTTTGTGCACAAGTTAACATCGTGAAATAAAATGAATTTAATTAGAAAAATTTTAAAAATTCCATAAAAATTCTCAAAATAATATTTTTTTGATAGGTACACAAGATTCGTTACTCCATGTTATTTTTTATTTCGTTAAATTACTGAAGAAGTCGTACTGATATTTTAGAATACTAATTTAAACTGCATATGTACATTCTTGTGCTTATTGTTAAAAACTTTTAATAGAAAATATATTTTATTTTGCCGTTTTACATTTAGATTCTGAATATGATAGTATGTGCGGTGATTATAGATAAATATCATAAACTTTTGTACGTAATCTACATCTTAAAAAATTAAATAAATTATCAAAGCCTCAAAAACATTCATCAGACCAAAATATGAAATATGCATCTAAATTTCGCGTTTGCTAATTTCATCAAATTGGTCACGGAATCCAGTCCAATGTTATGACCTTTTTTACTTTGCAGATGCGGCATGAGGGATTGCACCAATAAACTTAATTAATGGCAGCTACTACGAGTGTTCGCAAAGGGATCAAAAGGAATTCTGCGAGAATCTTACAGATGGATGTATGAGAGGAGACTGATGTCCTTTGCTGAAAGAAATGATGATATTCTATTTTGATTTGTGATCTCATTAGTATTTTTATTATAATAAAGAGTTTTTCATTATTCTTGCTCTTTTAAAGGTTTAAATTTAAATTGAGTGGATGGATAAATAACTTAGCGATTTACAATAATTTATATACCGGAGATGTTTTTGGCACCATCCGTTTTTTTCCAGGAAGTCATTTTTTTTAGATATAATTGAATAGAGTAGCTTGTTGGTGTAGTGGCCGTGACGTTCGCGTAGTAATCTAATGCCTGATGGTTTGAGCCCCATCCATTAGAAAGTTATTCCTATTTTTAAGGCACAAGCGTTTAGCTTATTTTGAAAATAGCAAAAAAATGAAATTCGAATCGCATACCGTGTTCACATATCTATTTTTATTTTTAATGAGGAACTAAACAGAATACTGGATAAAAAATACATTAAAAAACTATACATAACCTATTTCAAACTCAGTCCACTATCCCAATTACAAGTGTCTTTAGCCTGCTCTGTACACATAGTACGATCGTTTAAGAATATTTAAATAAAGAATTGATATAACGTGTTCTAGATACTCAGGTTTTTTTATCAAGAAAATAGATGTTATCCAAGAGTGACTTATTAAATGATGATGGGGTAAATGGGATACAAGAATATCGGCATCGACGGGTCAGCCCAATATATATTTTATATGTATGACATTTTCTTATTATGGCAGAAAAATAACCAATATGTTATTTTCCTTACGTATTAGTTGTACAGGATTCAACGTGCAAATTTGTGTCAGATAATGAAATAAAATCAATTAATCCACTGAGTATCTGCAGGATTGGATATTTAGATGATTATGCATTTTGAAAAACGATCATTTTTCGATGACGAATATTTCTTTGTTGACTGGCTATGTAGGACAAAATACGTAGACAATTTTTCTATATTATTAAAATAGACTTATTTCTTATATTATTAAAATAGCCATTATTTTTGATTTACATATACTACTGTGAAAATAACATCTGAATCACAGAATATTTTATAAATGTAAACATGTTGTGTGGCAAATGAAACGTGACGAACAAGAAGATAGGGAAGGACCATAGTTTGGAAAAGATCAGACACGAAATAGAATCCAGTCCGAACAGCGCTTGGAGTCGTTTCAATGAGTTCAAATGATGCGATAGCATGAAGACTCGACTCAATTTTGCGTTTTATAGTTAATAAAATCAAATACAATTATATATATATTCAAGAACACATTCATATTTGTGGAGTTGTAATTTTTCAGAACAAAGTTCTGTGAAATTTTTAAAATCAAATTAATTATCAATTAGACATACGGAAAAATATAAGGCTACTACTGGGATACGAACCCAGATCACCTCCTTTCCGGGGCCGGTGCTCGGACTACTAAGCTATAGGAACCCTCTATGTTTCCGTGGATATATCGACCTTATATGTAGTTTTCGTTTCATCCCAGTAGTAGCCTAATATTTTTTCATGAATTAGATTTATCTGTATGTCTTTCTAATTGATTATTTAACTTGGTTTTCAAATACAATTGTTAATCAAATCAAATTGTTATAGAACTGAATATTCAAAATGTTATGCAGTATTGAACATCTCTATAAAAAACTGCGCCCGCCAGTGCTTATTCGAAGCTGAATATAATTCGTGCGTTGTATTGTTTTAATGTCGTACTCGCGACCTCCCCAGCCCATTTGCTAGTTATCAATTCCATTCTGCACTTTTCGCCGCCTTGGGGAAAATTTGAATAAATACGTATTTTTATATTCGTTTGTCTGCGAGTCAAAACAACAGCGGTGGAGCCACGTTTCAATTAGCGGGGAGCCGCAAAAATGGAAAAAATGCCACTTCTTCAGAAGTTCAAATTATGAGAAAGGTTAAGGTGCGGTCTCAGTGCACAATAATGTGCTTTTTTGTTTTATTTTCTAATAATATTGTATGCGTATTCCGGTACTACAAAATATGTACGCGGAGTAGGATGGAAATGTATTTGTGTACGTTTAAGCAAAATTTAATATTATACAAAGCACGCACATCGTAAAGTGCGCGCGCCACTCTTGGTTGAACGATACTGTAGTAAAGTAATTGAATGTTTCGGCGTTAACTTTGTGGAAATCCATTATGAACAAATTATGAAATAAAACAATGGACTTATACTTAACTGTCTTAATTCACCTGATGAAGGAAACGGACGTTTCCGAAACATGTAGTGAAACAATTGCTCAACTATAAGTGGAAAAAAAGAAACAAGTGCTCAAATATAAGTGGAAAAAACAAAGTTCATTGTTTTATTTCATAATTTGTTGATACTGTAGTAGTAAAAATTTACGCGAATTAATTTAATGATAATAATAATACTATTTGGATAATTTATATAGCGCCGTTTTCGCGAATACTCACCTCAAGGGCGCTTTACACAGAAAATTATCTTACAAAACAACTTACTGCTAAAAAAGAAAAAAACTTATTGACTATTACTTATTCACTAAATGGCATGCAAGAAATGAAATTAATGTTTAATACTATAATAGTTGGGAATGCCTGAAGGAATTAGGTGTTTTCGCGGAGTGCACCCTAGGAATGGAAAACATTAGCTAGTGTTTTTATGGTCAGATTCTACAGGTTTTTATAGGATTGTCTAAATAAATGCGTCTTAAGTGGTTTTTTGAACTGTGGTAAGCTGTCTGTTTGTCTCAGCTTATTAGGAAGTTTGTTCCATAACTTTGATCCAGTCACCGCGAAAACACGACCACCGAAATCAGTTTTGTGGACGCGATTTACTTCAACTAACCTTCACGTTTGTGTTTACTGGGGTATTATGCCGTGTTGTTACGACCTTTCGGGCCGACGTTTCGGATCCCATTGCAGGGTCCATCATCAGGGCTGATGTGTTGTCTTGAATGTTGGTGTTGTGGTTAAGTATCGGCTTGCAATACCGTGCCGAAGTCATGATGTGTTGTATTGTGTTGTATGTATGATTCATCTGTTGTCTGATCACTATCTCTGCGGAGTCTGCGACGAGAATGACTTTGAAGCGCCGGATACCAAGATGTTTTTAATTTGAGACCATCATCTCTATTAATATTTATCGGGTGCTTGTAGATTTCTAGTGCTTCCTTGATAAGACGCGTATGGTGGCTCTTCGGCTTTCCAAGGATTTTTGGTTCGAATGCAAAATGATGGCCGGTATCCAGAAAATGTTCAGCCGGTGCTGATTTTTCTGGATGACCGAATTTGCATGCCCGTTTGTGCTCGTTGACCCTTTTGGAAATTGTACGCGCCGTTTGTCCCACGTATACTTTATCGCAGTCTTGACAATCGAGTCTATACACACCGTCTATTTCTAAGCGATCTCGATCGCTGATCTCAACAAATCCTTTATTTTTGAGTTGGTACCAAAGACTGTCTTAATGTCTCTTTCCTTGAGAGCTCTGGCAATTCTATCTGTAACGCTTTGGACAAAAGGTAGAAAGGCGATGCCTTTGCACTCAGGTTCTGTATGTTTTTCAGGGCGAACAGACCTCTTCTTATGACGCATTGTATCTGTCGCTTCTGGTAATCATTGCCTTCCAGTGCGTCGCTGAGTGTTATCATTTCTTCCTGTAGATATTCATCTTGGCATATCCTTTTGGCCCTCGTGGCCAAAGTGTTGATGAGACTTCTTTTCTGAGCAGGATGATGGTGGGAATTCGCATGTAGATAACGGTTCGTATGCGTAGGCTTCCTATAAACTCTGTGTCCGAAACTCCCATCGGCTTTCTTTTTTATTTCAACATCAAGAAAAGGCAGCACGTTGTCTTTCTCTATCTCCATGGTGAACTTCAGATTCTTATGTAGTGAATTAAGGTGTTCCAAAAAATCACCTAGTTTGTCTTCACCATGCGGCCAGATTGCAAACACGTCATCGACGTATCTCCACCAGACCTTCGGAGTAAAGGATGCTGTGTCCAGTGCTGTTTCTTCAAATTTCTCCATAAAAAAGTTAACAATCACCGGAGAAAGTGGATTACCCATCGCTACGCCTTCCACTTGTTGGAAGAGCTCACCTTGGAAAGAAAAGTATCCACTCGTCAGGCAGTGCTCAAACAGTGCGCAGATGTCTTCATCATAAATTTCTTCCAACAGACTCATAGCGTCGTCCACAGGCACATTAGTGAAGAGGGATATGACGTCAAAACTGACTAGTATATCACCCCTTTCACACTTTATTCCTTTTAGCATATTGACGAAGTGTGCTGAGTCTTTCACCCATGAGGACGTCTTCCCCGTCTGCATCTGTAGGAGACCGGCCAAATATTGTGACAGCTTGTATGTTGGCGCTCCTATTGCGCTCACAATTGGTCTTAGTGGCACTCCATCCTTATGTATTTTGGGAAGCCCGTAGATTGCTGGTGTTTTTGACGCTTGCACAAATAGTTTGAAATGCAAATCGGCTGGAATACTGGAAGCT
>JADDOH010017432.1:0-16143 GCA_016648135.1 Agrypnia vestita
CATTATCGCTGTTGTACAACATCCAGGGTTTGTGCTAGCGACACGTTTTTGCAGTGTGTGCATACAATTTATCCAATATAATAAAAAAAACACACGGCAGAATAACCCAGAAGAACCTTCATTATTTTTATTATTATTATACTTCTCATTCTTCGTACACTAAGTATTCAAAAGCAAGGTCATCAGGACACTCCCCGCGACCACTGGCTTCTCGTAACTCATTGGCTTTTTACTATCGTGATTAATTGCCATAAAAATTTCAATAACTCAGTGCATACAACATTGAAATAGTTTAACCTTGTACAACTAACGATATACTTGTATCCACATACTTACTACACAAACAGCAGACAGCTATAAACCCAAACATTTTTGAATCACAATGGTTTTTAGTAAAATACTGTTTGGTTTGATGAAATTACTGCGGAGAAAGACCAATTTGCATGTCACTGGACAAAATTATGCCAATTTTTAATTTTAGTTTAGTGATTATAGAAGAAATTTGATATCTTTCTCTGTTAACCTGGAGATAGACATTTTTTAATTAAGTCAAAATATTTATAATTTATAGCAGGTACCCAATACCTCAATCTATAACAGATCCAGCCATAGTAAGCTCTATCTCGCACCCCTAGGCCCGAATATATAGTCAATAACTACTTAATAATTTAAATTAAAGTAAGCTTTAAATCATTTAAGTATTTTCTCTACGACATGTCAAAAAATTACATTTTGAGATAATCGAATTCAAAGATTCAATTCTCAGAAAGAAATCAAAAAATGCGTGTAGTTAACCGTTATTTCTTTCTTATTGTGCACCGTAATTTGTATTTTTAAAGTAATAATTTAAAAAGTACTATGTGATAAGGAAATAGAACTATTAATTTTTTTTTTGACATATACTCTAAGAAAAGACAAATAAATATTTTCATCATGAAATTTTGAGGTAACTCATTGTGTACATTATTATTACACCTACATACATAAATTTAACTCATAAAAATACATAAAAATTACTTTTAAATTCATTTTGGGTGTGACCTATGATCAAATATTTTTGCGTGATAGGCTTTGTCTTCTGTTGCTAATACATATCTAGAAGTATAAATACATTGCGACAAAATATTTTTTTTAAATTTAAGACTACATCGATTACAAATAGCATTGTCTCGAAGTATCACATAAATTATGAATTATAAATAATCAAGATTGTATTTTTTGTCTTCGAATTTTGTACAGTACTTTTAGAGTTGTGATATTTTTTGACCAGGTAAATAAAAACTTTTTCAATATTTATGCATTATAATAGGCCCGAATATCTGTCATTCGTGTACACACGTGCTGGTCACAGTGCTTCACTGGTTTAATCGTTGGCAATGCCGCACTCGTCAAACGTCAAACAATGACTGTGTCGCGCGCGCCCGCTTCCGCTTTTTTATACATAACATGTTGGTTTTCGAATGTTCGAGATGGTTTTACGTATTTATAGTTTTCAAGAATGTTCCAGTCGATTCCAGAGTGTTTTGAGTATTCTAGAGATTTCGATAGCGCGTAATTCCTTATGATTCTACCATCCCGTTCCAATACTGAACCATGTAATTCAAGTACGTCACAGATTATCAGATAACACAGTACTATGCAGATAAACACAAACCATTTTGTTCGCAAAAAAGTTGTTTAAATTATGGGCAATGTAAGAAAAAAAAGTAAATTTAAAAAATAAAAAAACCCGACTGCGTAAAAAGTGAACTTTAAATAAAAACTGAAAAGAAAAAAATAAGTCCATTAATCAAGAATTCTGTTAAGTAATATTGAATAACTATAGCATTTAAATAAGTTTCATGATCGATAAACTCATAAAAAATAATAAATTCTAATGCGGAACATAGCGACTCTAACAGTCGGTACCCATTATTGGGAAGGTTTGAGTCGGTCTAGATTTTTAAGTTTATTATAAAAAATTTAAATACTTAGTTCTTGATGATTATAAAAAAGGAAGAACAATTTGCAAAACAGGGGTGGTCAACCTTTTTCTATCTACTGCTCACTTTGGTATATTTTTATAGAAATATTTATACATTAATAAAAAATTTCCTAACTGCCCAACACCACCGCAGTAATTTAATTCAGCGTAGGGGTAAAATAATTTTTAGAAAATGAAAGTTAAAAATAAACTTTTTATTTTTACTAAAGAAAGAGTATATATAAGAGTATAACATATTTACTCTACTACTATAAATATATTGATAAAAGAGTGGTAAGTGAAAATAAGAAACTTAAATCTGATGCTGCGAGACCAAATAATTAAGGTCTGGTTTAATTTTTGTTCGGAATAATAAAGATGTCTTAAGGAGTTGTTCAGATAATTTCCTTGTAATAATATTATTGCATTGAAGCTATATTTTTTAAGGTAAAAATAGTGGAGAAACGTATCAAAAATACTTATAAAAAATACATTTTTTGATATAGGTAAAGCAGGCATTTTTTTATTTTTCCAGAGCATTTTGAGTTTTTGGGTTTCTTCTTAAAATAAGGCAATCCGCCCTCAAAGAGCGAGTTTTTGGGTTTCAGAACTGTTGAAATTATATTCACTCTCTTTACTACAGTAGTTCTTTTTGGTAAGTTACATCAATCTCATTTAAATTTGCAGAAAAAGGATTCATCATCAAATTATGTGCCTTCAAATTCAAAACATCTCGGATTCTTTATTCCATATAACGTTTGAGTTCATTAATGTGACAACCAAAGCTTTCGATTTCTTCTGGTTTTATATCATCATAATTCCCTCATCAAAATTTTTCGACATCAAGATCAAGATTTTCGATACATAGAGACACATTTTTTCTGCAGCTGATAAAAGTCGTCGAGGAAATATTAGTGAAAATAGCTGCGAGTCGAGTTTGACAGATGGTTTCGATGCACTGACAAAATTTAAAAAAAACCATAAAAAAAAACCACCGCCCACCATGGAGGTTTTAAATGCCCACTCACTAGTGGGCGGTACAGATCAGGTTGACGACCTGTGACTTATAAAGATGCAGAGAAAAAAAATCTATCCGTCGGAAAATACATAATTGTCACAGGGATTCGAACCTAGAACATTTTCCTGCTGGGAATATTTAAAATAAAATAAATTATTTTTTACAAATTATAGTTTCGCACTTCTTATTTAAGTTCAAGAAACAAGGTGATAAAATCTTTCATATGTATTTTCAATATAACATAACCTAGTACGACGGTAGATATATCGGCAAATCATAAGTAATTTATTTAAAAGCATTTAATTATTTACCTTCATTTCTTATTCTATGTTTATTTTACACATTGTCACGGGTTCACGGGTTGTCATGGAACCAAGCTCGGGACCAAAATTAAATATTTGTAAGCAATTCCACACTTTTACTTTCAAAATAACTAGATACAAATTTTATCTGGGACACTACCTTAATTCGCACTAATTCGTTTTCTTCTTCTTGTTCTGGATCATTGATCTGTTCTTGGGCGGGAGCTGTCCTCTTGGGAAGTGGAGCACCATATTTTCCACATTTTTGGCGGTCTTCCTAGCATGCAATGTCCCACGAGTATATTGTAAGCAACCATACAGGAAATTCTTGTATCATCCATCCTATCCACGTGGCTTCTCCAGTACCGCCACCTTCTAGTGTCTCAAGGCCTCTTGTGTCTGACAGATTTATCTTATTTAAGAGTTTCTGGCCCTATTCCTAAAAGTCCTCCTTGTACAGCAAGCAAGTCCTTGTGCGCAGTACTTTCATCTCAGACATCTGAAGAAGTCTTTTAGTCCTAACTGTGTCAATATGTTTCGGATCTTGCTATCTGCGAGCATGTACTTGTTCCGCCATTTTGGCTGTCGCAGCAGCCGGATTGTAGACTTCATTGTAGAGATCTCCGTGACCAGACATCTGAACACCCAGCTATTTAAATTCTAATTAGACTAGACTAATTCGTCGCACTAAAATATTCCACTTTTCTCTGGAACACTTTATTTGCGCCGTTTGTCTATTGGCACGGTTTCACCTACATGTTTTTGTTGGGATCTTTCTTTCGCACATACTCACTCTGATTGGCTTTCTGATCTTTCTAAAAACGTTTATTCATCTTCGGTTTTAGAATCACTTGACAATACGAGTATGTTACTTATTTAAAAGACCTTAAAGACTACAATAGTCTACAAATTTATCAAAACTTTAGATATTATTAAACTTTTTTTAAAATTAATATAATTAATATAAATTAACTTTGTTTAAACCACTTATTTATTGAAAAAAATCAACATGTTTCAAAGCCTATGGCTTCTTCATCAGGAAAACAAAAATAATATTTAAAAATCGAAGTACAGATCAAAATATTAAAAAGTTATATATGGAAAATGATAATATTAAGTACATAATTAACATGAAAATAAATTTAAAAGATAACTATTTGCAAAAAGGACCTGATTATTTATAATATTCAATTTACTATTTACACTCTTTCTTATTTCCAAAATTTCTAATTTTTTCTTAAAATTTATAATTGTTATACTGTGACAACATTATGTATAACAGTATGTACATAGTACATATTAATGAATATTAAAAATTTTCAAGAATATCTTCGCTCGTCTCAATAGATTATGACAATCCTACACGCTTTATTGCATAATATTGACTGCCTTGAATAATCGAGTCATGGTCTTTTTCCTTTGCGTTTTGCTTTCGCACTTAAAATGGAAATAATATATAAAATATTTCTATTTTTGTAGTCAAACATCACTTCTATAGCCCGACATGTTCTGGTCTATTCTTTAAATTGATATAGTGATTGGCATTCGAACTCTCAAAAATACAAATTACTAAATAAATTATCTATAATAGCAGGCAAATCAATATTTTTTTATTAATACATAAACCGCAAACAGTTGGCTGTATTTGAGAGTAGGAATGTAGTTACCCAAACGGTAGCATTAATCTATTTTTATTTTAGTTATGTACGTATTTGAAAATAAACTTACTTTTTTTTAAACTAATAAAGTAAAACAAGTTTTTTCGTTAAACTAATAAAGTAAAACAAGGCTGCCACTTAAGAGTGAAAATTTTAGGGACAAATTTGGATCTCTGACACGGTAATATGCTTGGTACTCCATCTTTTAGAGATAGGCTAGGTTAGATTTATAGACTTTTCCATTGTACTTTTGACAAACATAATTTTTTATTAAACAGATTGAAAAATAATATTTTTGTTTGGCTTGAAAAAGTTTTAATATCCGTGCTATACCGTGCTAAAAAGAGGTATTGTTGAGAAAATAACTATAATAAAAATTATCAAAGGCGACAGATTAAGTTTCCTATTTACGTTCGTGTGTGTTTGATTTAGTCAACGGTCGGTGTAGCCAGCCACCTTCATATGCGGGCCATTGTCAATCGAAGCCTCAGGCAATCCAAAACCTTGTCTAGGGTCAGAAAACATATCGTGTGAAAATTGGCAGCTGGCTAGGAGGAAGCAGAAAAAAGAGGAATTTAAGATGATCATACGAAAATAATTTAAAAATATATAATTACACAAGTATTTACACAGTATTCGGAGAATTTAAAAAAAATTATTTATTTATTTTTACTGTTTATCAATAGTTTTACAACAATAATTATTGATTTGAGTATATTTGTTAGTAGGTAGAAACCTACTTGAATTATATTTAAAAATACTGTTTATTTATTTAAGTTATCAAATTTTACATGACGATATTATGACAATTTCTCACATAGCCTGATATAGGAAAACGATCTAAGATTTTAAAATAATTTCTACAGTCAAATGCTTGAAAATATAGTTGAATTAACCCACGATAACATAGTAGCATTGAAAAAAAAAACATGTTTTTTGTAATTGGTTATTCGTGATTGTATTTTAAGCGGTGACACACTAATTTTATTTGAGTTTTGTACATGATTGTGTCGATGATCAATAATTTATTTTTCGCAATTCTATTGGCAACCATCTGTACTAGATAACAATTATACATACATTTATCAATTACCAATCATCGATACAATCAGATACAAATATCAAATAACTATACCGTGTGTATAATGTAAATGAAACGGTTTGACCATCACTATTGGTTATGGCATCATAAAAAATGCTTATATTTGCTTACTTATTATGATGCCTAAAGTGCGTAACTAGTAACTACGTCAAATTTATCTTCGAAGTGCGTTTCATACTGATTCATTGGTTATCGATGTATATTTTTTTATAATTAATTTGTCACCACAAAATCATTTTGCTCTTTTTTAAAAAAAATTTTTTTTTTCATGGATTACGGATTTTTAAAAAAAAATACAACCGTTCTAAAACTTGAGAACATTTATGTATAATTGTAAAATTATATATGTATACGCATAAATATCTAAATATTATAACTTTCTTATCTCTCTGTCTGAAATTACAACAACAATACTGATGAGGCGCTGGCGCCCGAGTGTGGCAGGCAATCACACGCAAGGGTCGCTCCACCAAATTACACGGTCTTGACATTTTTATTTTATTTTGTTGAGTTTGAGGTTTAGGAGAATGAAGTCATTTAAAAAAAATACTTCTTTATTCATGAATTTTCAGCTTCGAAATCCTGTCCCCTGATTTCTCACGGGTTTTATATATATAAATCTGTGACTTCGATAAACCGCGTGATTTTGAAATTTGCGCTGTATTGAAAATATTGCTTGATAGAATATGTAAATATTTTCTGCCTTGGAAATAACCCTACTGAGCCACTATCTGACGTCCTTCACCTGCTCCGGGACCTTCGACAGTTCTTTGACTCTGGATGCTGCGTTCATCTGAGTTGTTTGATCCGATCACGAAACACCTCCTGTCTCTTACTTCTCTGGGTCACCGGGTACCAAGGCGACTAAATGTATTTTTTACCTGCAGTATTCTGATTTGACTCACGAAGAAAGAGTTATCACTTAATAATCGACCATATAGTTTACAAGGTGATACTACAAGGTGTAGTTATATATTAGTAACATATATTTCTTACTAACCTGATATCTATTATGTCGGCCGTGTCTATGGAGTGAGAAAGGATGAGAAGTCTCAGAGATTTACATAAGATAAATCTATGTAAGTACCGTGTACGCGTAGTTAACGTGAGGAGACTTGTCGATATTATATAATCTCACTACCAGTGAATACCTCTAATTGGCTTTTTTATGTTTCACATTCTTTGTATTAACTTAATTATTGTTAGCTGTTGGTTTTCCGAATAGATATAAATAAACAAAGAAATTAGCGTATACCTGTTATATTTACACCCTACGCGGACGCAGAATTTTTATAATGACATAATTAATGATTGATATAAACATTTATCTGGACTTTTATTTTCCGTGGCGAGTGAAAAAAAGCTCTGATTCGCTTAACGGTGGTATTCGCTTTACAGTGGTCTGGAACATTACCGCCGAGGTACACATTTTAAGTATATGATGTCACTAGAAATATTATAATAAATCCTCAATATTTGTGATAACCATACAGGAACGTATTTACTTTACCAATATCCATGGGCATGCATTGAGTACCTACATTGAAGCATGAATTTTACGTTAATATATATTTTGAAAAAAAATCGAAATAAAAGATAGGTATATCACTTACCTAATATTAATTTTTTATATACCATATTATTTAATACTTATATCAAAATATTCTGTCAGATAAACATTTATTTTCAAATTTTTTCTAGAATAAAATATGTGAGTAGGTAGGTACACGCAAAATTCGCATGGAAGCATGTACTTACTGCACACGCCTGCAAGTACTACATTGAAGTTTTTATGGAAAATCGAGATAATTATATGAAAATAAAAAATCAACTCACTGGAACAAATCATTTAGCTAGGGAAGTATCAAATCTTATTCTTCACACACAATCACATTTTACCTGTTATTGAGTTTTTCAATTCTACTTGAGGTATCTTTTGGATATATTTTTTATTTACTTTACGATCTAATTGAATACGATCTTTAAAACTAAGATTAGAAATTTATCAAATTTTTTTACAAGCTTTTACAATGTAGTCGAAATAAAAATTGTATTTTTTTACGGTTTTCTATGCAGAATATTTATTGTGTCTTGCTTTATAATGAAGTATCCCACGTTGCTGCAATGCAATCTGTGTTAATATGTTTCCAATCATTTCCTGGAGCAACTTGCCACAAGTGTCACTGTTATAGTGAGTCAATAGGCAAAACAACACAGTTAACGCTTTATTACCATCATTCAAAATTACCAGAAGTTCGACGAACTTGTAAGGTTGCATACTTTGTAAAGCGCTATTTACCCTAAAGGCAGGCCGTATAACATTTGGTCCGTTTGCTAACCTTTGCCGCGAGTAGATAGCCTTGTGGAAGTGGTGTGCGTGAGTCTGGTCGGGTGACGCTTAGCGGAGCTTGGGAGCTAAAGCCGCCATATGCTTCAATACAGAAATAAGCAACTGATATTTTGAAAACAAATACACGAATCGGAAAGTTCTGCATAAAAAATCAAAAAAAAATTTGCTTACCTACCACCAGAAATTTTTCGGTCCGGGGAAATGCGTTTACCAATTCGATTTTTTTTAAATATCATAGAAATATGTTTTAAAAATCTAGATGTACATTCAAAATTCAAATTAAAAAAAAAAGAATACTTATTTTAATTAATTGAAAACTTTGTATAAACCACTTGGAATAACTTTACGTCTACCAGTTTCGAAACCGCTATATCTTCGTCTAATAAATACTGAACTGAATATGTTGTGAAGAAAATTGCAAACTCGGAAGAATTATAACTCTATGACTAAAAATACAAGTATTTTAATATGGGTATAATACTATAATTCTCAAGCACATTGATTATTGTTCGACATATTATTTATAAGCAACGAAGGAATGTTACTGAAACTACAAATATAATAAAATAAAGCAATGCGGGTATCTAATATTGAAATGAAATAGAGGAACAAAACTAAAAAAAATGTTGAATGAACCTAAATAAGAATCAGCTAATAAGGGAATAAAATATAATGTTTTTGTACAAATATATAAAAATAAGGCATGAACTATTTCCCAATAACACAATGATACTAACTAAATAAGGATTTTTATTCATAAAATAAAATAAATAAAGTGGCGACAATAGAAGATTTCAGAAGAAAAACAAAAATACTTTGCGAAGTTGTTTAGTGTACAAAGCAATGAAATCCTCGACATTCTTTCAAAATATAGTGAATATAAAGGAATTTAAATTATAGAAAAAAAATATATTATGAAAAACTTAGTACTAAAGTTAAGTTAAAGTAGCAAAAACTTAACTATGTCTCATCGCTCATAGTAAAGTTTTTGCTACTAGATATGAGACACCCTGTAAATATTAAAATCAAAATATAAAGCCATATAATTTACAATATGGAACTAAATAAACATTGAAATAAAGATTATTATTATTATTATTATAACGCGTCAGCATTTGAAATATTTTTTCTGAATACTTATACATATTTTGTAAAATAAATGAATTATTATTTTACTGTCATCATTTGCGATTGTTGGTCAGGAAGTGAGTCAAATATTGATTACAAGATTCGTTAAGTGAGACTTAATAAAAGCATGTAAATTAAAAAATATATATAATTCACATTACGGTTGAGTAACAATCTTTTATCCACGTGAGTTATTTGTTCCCTTCGTGAGAAACATTAAAACCTACTTGTGGAAAAAATTCGTTCATTTATAAAAAGAAATCACCAGCTTACAAAAAAAGTTAAATAATATAAATTGCTAAGTAATTTGAAAGCTAAATACCTAAGGGCGGTTTAATCTAAATATAGATGATAAATTATAATGAAAACTACTTACTTACTTGGTAAAAAATACACCATTAAAAACAAGAAAACATTATTGAAGTTAAATTGGCTTCCAATTAAAAAAATAGGAAGTTGATTATTGATTAATACAAAGAATATAGCATGTACTGTACCTGTCATATACGTTTTGAGAATTATATGCTTATAGGTTTTGCTCCTAGTCTGGTAATTGTGGTGAATTTTTAAAACTTGATATTATTTTCATTTTATTCTATTAGAAATACAAAAATTTACCATATATATGACAATAATAGTGCATCAAGACATTTTTGTTGAAATATCATTCGGTTAGAGTTTCTCCAAAATTGGTATATGAGTCTATGATTAGATGTTTGATTACTCATATATTTATTATTAAGAGTTTTTAGTCGAGATGTCCTGTAGGAAAAATTGATATTTTTGTCGGTGATCTGGTAAAATATTTGAATAAGAATAATTTATATATAATATAAATAAAGAATAATAAATTATCAATCGAGGGGGTGATGGTCTTGTGGTAATTGGCTCACCTACGGACATCAAGGTTGCAGGTTTGTTTGCAGCGATCTATTTTTAAAACACGCATACATAGTATCACGCTAGATTGCAGTAACAAGTTAAATAAATATAAATGATATTTCTGTTTGGATACACTTATTTTTCTTATTTTATGTCCACGTATTTTTCACACCGAATAAGTGATTTTAATGCTCGCCGAATTTTGATAAAATCATTAATTATGCGACTAATTTCGAAACATACCAGTCAGTAATAATTTGTCATTTTTAATAAAGTAAGTATTACACACAATATATATTGTTGGTTAAATAATTATTTATTACTAAAAATAAACATAAGCGTCCTTATTTGCGATATGTGTAATACTTGTACTAATTGTATTATACATTATTCAATTAAATAATGTTTAAAGTATGTATTCCACAATTTTTTTCTTCAAATGGCAATTTTAAAAGTTTATGGGAAAAACTTGAATAGGTTAGGTTACTCTAGGTTAGGGAGTAAATGGGAGTGAAAAACGAAGCTTAGAAGAAGAACCTCGATTATGTGAGACTCGATTATCTGAGTATTATTCGAGTTATTGATTATCCACGATTAACATTACTATACAGATAAACGATTTTATTGTTGATGTAAGTCAAGGCAATGAACGATGCTTGATATCGTGAATTACTATTAAAAGATTATACATCCAACCTTTATTAAAAACCTCGCATTTACCACAGATTTCTAGAATGAATTTAATTTTTTATTCGCTGGTAAGTGATATAATATTCAATTTCAATGTTTTAAATTTTGCCATCTGTTTGAACACGATAGAAACATCATATTTTCCCTAATTTTGTACTTGAGACATCTAGCGAAGTTCCTTTGAAGTTTTTTTATATATTCATAAATTAACATTTCTTGACGTTAAACATGCTCGTCGACTGCAAGAGTTAAGCGTCACATATCACAGATGGTGTTAATAAATGTAATTTCACATAATAACGACAAATAAAAAACAAAAATTTCAAGTCAATAATATTGTAGAATAAACACCTGTGTAAAAATTAATAAGACATATATGGCACCGTTCCAAAATACTAGACTTCCGATCGTGCGTAAAAAATCATTTAAAATATTTATAAAAAAAACTGATCACTATAAAAATACACAAAAAATTTGATCACGCTGTGTGTATGTTTATCTATAATAAACAATTATTATCTTTGCACACTTACATTAAAAATAATGTAATTACGGAAAATTCTTTTATATTATTATTCTCGTTACCTTCTCGCCTTGCGGCCTACCAAACGCTGTCAGAATTGCTCCGTAATTATTACTATTAATACATTTAGATATTCAGTTATTATCTATACCTACCTGATAATGAAAGGGACTGCTCCTCTCGAAACTATAGTAGTAATTAATTACTCATATTGTGTGTGTATAACAAAGATAAAATAAAACGCATTTTAAGTTGCACCATGAAGTATATGCCAAATGCGTTAAGCGGCCGGTTCGGCTTTGCTGGCCCGGGGTTCAAGCCCCATCTCCGGTCGTTTGATTTCGTGTTTTTAGCCGTGAATTCGAACGAAATTACGGACGTTACACGAAGTTACGGAGGCAGACAAACAGACGGACGAACGAACGGACAGACAGCGAAATTATTATGTTTGATTTAATATTTAGTATTATATGTAATAATAATAATAATAATAATAGTTGGATAACTTATATAGCGCCGTTTTCGCGAATACTCACGTCAAGGGCGCTTTACACAGAAAAATTATTATCTTACAAAACAACTTACTGCTGGTATTAGTTTTGGGGCAATATTAAAAAAAATAATGCAATCATCGAGGATTATTTATTTATAATGTATTCGAGATTTTACAGGAAACGTAGCCTATAAATTTATAGGATAAATGATTTTGGGAGGGATAGATACACAAAATCTAAAATTCATAACATTTCAAATTAGTAATCCTCAGTGACTGTATTCAAAACATTTTTTATTTTTTTGGATATTACTACCATTATTAAGAAATATTTATGTTTATCTATAGGTAGGTATATTTTTGAAGTTTACTTTATAGGTTAAGGTGTGAGGTCGGAGAAGTGTCAAACCCAAACAAACTACTAGTATACCTCTTTTTATTTAAGAAAGACAATCGAATTGTGTGTCTAAACCGTGCGCACGACGCACCTTGTTTCGTTGTGTTTAATCTACCATATATAAACACCAACACAACGAAATATGTGCCTCGTACGCACGGTTTACACATACTAATTCGATTGTCTTTCTTAAACGAAAAGACGTATAGGTACGGGCTGTAATTCAGGTAGTTTTATCTATCGCCAATTATTGTATATTAGTATTTTTATGTAGATTTATGAAGCAGCGTGCAATGTATTCCACACTTCGGGCCGTAGTTTCCTAATTAAATTGCGTTTCGAAATAATTTTTTCTCTTTGTGCAACGTAAGTGAACCCGTTTAATATTTTAAATGAGCTGCGAAAAAATTCACAGCAAGCCTTTTTTGGTCAAGGTCAAATACCTATAAATTCTAATTATACAGGCCATGTAATGTGCATGTAAGTGGTCCTGTATTATTATCACGAAAGCAATCATGTACACAAGCTACCTAACCTAACCTAACCTAACCTAACCTAGCATTCGGCGGAACATTATTTGGGAAAAGCTGGTCTAAGCCCACATATGATTTTTTTTAATAATAGTTGAAACATAAATTGATACAGTGCTCTGTAAACGTGTTCATGTTTTTTATTTCATTGCGTTTGGGACTACCAGTCAAAACAGAATTTCGCAGTCCGTCTAATACAGTGTTGTTCAATCTGTGGGTCGCGACTCTCAGGGGGATCGCCAGATGTTTTTTGGGGGGCCGCGGTCGCAAGCAAGGTAAAAGTAAAAAGCAAAGGTTGTAGGTCATATACTGCAATAAAAGTACAACATCTTCAGTGAGAGGACTGTGCCTGTTTATTTTTTTAATAAATTATCAAATCGTGGTTGTATTTTCGAGACGTTAACAATCAAACCGTTTTATAATTGAAGTCTACTTTATTTCTCTTCTTAGTTTTTATATTTATCATTGAAGAGAACGTCACTTCACATAGGTAAAGAAGTGGTGAAAGGCACTAATCATTTAGAAGCTTCTCTTGCCAGCTCTGGATATGCTTCTCTTCTCTTCATACAGAAGATATCAATCAATCTTTAAGATTTTCTTTTATCTTCATAGATGATAGATTGGCCAGTTGTACTGACATATCCAAAAGAGGATTTAGCACCCATATTTGCCAATTGGCAGCTTCAAAATCAACTGGAAAATAATTATTTAACGTTTTTTAAACCACTGACCTGTTTTATTATGGACCTGGGGGGGTAGCCACATTTTTTTTACTTGCAAAGAGGTCGCGTATTCAAAAAGATTGAAAAATACTGGTCCAATAGATCATTAAGAAAGCATGAAACATTTCCTCGATTTTACGAATGTTAAAAAAATATAAAACGGAAAATGAGTTGTACATATATATTCTCCAACCGAAAACTTTAAATAATATAAAATATGATGTTGCTTTATATCTATAATCATTATTGTAGTTCTACGTTAATTTATAATCAAAAATACTATGCTTTATTTATGCCTTTATTTTTTAAATCATTTTATATTGCATCACAATATGATCAGACATGTAATGTACTGTAACATTATATGTTTATGTATATATATAAGTTTATATACCATTGTCAATGAACAATTTTCATAAATTATAATATTTTGAATATTTGCAGGCTACGGTGGGTAATTACATTGTAACGGAATAAACGTTTTATTAGCAACACTGACTGAGAGGAACGAGCAAGCACGGGATTTTTTTGAAAGAAAAATTATAAGGCGTGCCTTTGGACCGGTTATAGATAATGAACATTGGCGCAGGCGCTACAAAAATGAGCTGTATACTGTGTTTAAGGAGCTCACGTTGCTAAATTTATAAATTGAGACAACTCGGTGGTTGGGTCATGTGGAGAGATGGATACATGACCAATAGGGCGAAGGAGCTTAGGAAGGCCGAAAATAAGGAGTGACAACGTATCCAAAGACATATCTGACTTATCCAGAGTTGGAAAGAGCTAGCGCAAGACCGAGATCAGTGGAGGAGGACTCTTGAGGAGGCCGAGATCCACCAGAAGTTGTAGAGCCAACAGTGATATACAACTTTGCACTCCGGCTCTAGGGAAACCCTAGAGGTCGAGTGCAAAGTTGTACCATGTTCTTCCGATTTGAGTTTTCTGGGATATTCTGCCATGTTTCTACGATATTTGGGCCAGAAAGAATTCTGAATTGCCATGAAAACCTAAGAATATTTTGTACAAAGTAATGAAGTAATTCGCGTCCACAAAACCAATTTTGGTGACCGTGCTTTCGCGGTGGCTGGTCCAAATTTTTGGAATATACTTCCTAATAAACTGAGACAAACAGACAGCTTACCACAGTTCAAAAAACAACTAGACGCATTTGTTTAGACAATCATATAAAAACCTTTAGAATCAGACCTTTACAACACTACGTAATGTTTCCCACTTCTAGTATGCACTCCGCGAAAATACCTGATCATTTCTAGCACTCCCAACAATTGCCTATATTTTTAAATGTTAATTACATTTTTTGCATGTCATCAGTAAATAAGAGTTTTTAGTCAGTAAGTTGTTTTGTGTGAAGCGCCCTTGAGGTGAGTAGGTACTCAGGAAAATGGCGCTATATAAATGATCAAACTATTATTTCTCTAAACGCATGTGAAGAGTAGATTTGATGATCATACTTATCCATGTTCTTTAATCAAATTGATAATTCTCTGTATAATACAAAATAAATACTTAAAATCCAGTAAATTTAAAATTAAAACTTACGAAACTTGGATGCATTATGCCACTTGGTGCCTGAAGGAAGATGCTGGGATTTCACGGTTAATTTGCCCTCCGCGAATATGAGATCATGAGTGACTCGATTATGAAGCCAGCGCGTTCACAATTGCTCTATCATTTACTCGCATTAAAAGCCAACTTTAATCCAAGGTCTTGCTCCAGTTCCTGCCGATATGGCGGATATGCTGTCATTCAACTTTGTAGAATGCTCCACGCCATTTTTTATCAATACTAGGATATGATAATACATTAAAAATGAAAGGAACCTTAAACGTGCCGCAGTATTTCATTAAAAAAATCTTTGTTCCGTGATTTGATTTTACGATCAGTTTACTGCAGCCATGTTTTAGGATATGAAATTTATCACAATTACACAAAGGTCTTGCCCCTAGATGTCCTACAATTGAAGTCTTGCATTTCTCAAGTATTTTACTAGGTGGGTCTAATAAACCCAGTATCATAATGTTTATATTTATTCATTTAGTATCGTACCTAATGTTTGTTATTTTAGTGGTTCTCGTTTGATTTTTATAATAGTATTGAATATTATCTATCAATAAGTAAAAAAAAGACAAGGTTGTATTCCTATACCATTCTGGCATCAACGAATTAATAAAAAATAAATTGAGAATATGTAAGGCAGCCAATTTTTTAAAATAAAGCTTCAACTTTTTCTTCTTCCATGCAACTCATTGCCTAGGTAGGCTGTTGGGGTCGGTTTTTCTCGTTCTCAGGCTGTATCTTCATCATTTTGGAGCATTGAGTCATCCAGGAGTTTTTTGACTGGATGTCTGTCGATGAAGCTCCATA